>JAMKCH010002171.1:0-37329 GCA_023653785.1 Ophioderma brevispina | reverse complement strand
ATACACACAGCACACAAACACTGTACACCAGGAAATGGAGCAGTTTTAGAAGGTGGGCTCAGGATTAGGCAAGGAGTTAATGAGGAGAATGAACCAAAAATCTGATTTTGTCTTAATTAGGTTGTGAAGGTGCTTTTCAGTCTTATCATGGTTGGATTACTGTTACAGACATGCAAAAACTTGAATTTGATATTTTTAAAAATTTCTTGAAATCACTGATAGTGCCTTTAAGAATTAGGGGTTATAGATGGGGGGGTAGGTAAGATTAGGACATAGGCTACAGAATACCTGAGGTTTCGGTAACCAATGCGCACACGCACGCATTACACGCCTGCACGCAAGCGCATTACACGCTTCTTTCGATTTTCAACAAAAATCTGTTTAAGGAAACGGTTGCCGCTAATCCTACCTTAAGGGTTTAAGTGTTAGGGTTAAGTGTTCAAAGAAAAGTAACATGCACAGGAACTTTGTGTGAGGGGAACAAGAATGTAGGTTTAATATATCATGATTCTTTGTGAGTAATCTTTTCCCCGACTAGCAAACCAAACTGGGGGAATACCCCCTGGCACCACCACCCGCCACTACCACTGGTAAAGAATGGGACTTAACAGAAAATGTGAGTAAAATACAGGTAAGGTAAATCAAAATTCTTACCTCTACAAAAATTATGACATTGTATGTGTGTATAAGTTGTTTCACAGTTGTTAGCATATTCATATCCTAAAATGAAAAAGAAAATAAAAGAGATGACAAATAAGAAACACAGAACATATAAATACACTGTCTCAGAACACCAATTTCATCAACATAACATGATTTATCACGTATTGTGAGGAAAAAAATAAAATACTTAAATTAATCTATTCATAGTTCACAACATGAGAAAAACAATACTAATACTGGTATATATATAAATATTTTCCGTGTCAAAACCCCAAAATAACACGACTAAGCAACTCGATTACACGGCCACTGTAATTTCCCTAACATCACAACGTGTTACAGCGCCCACAATTCAGACGAGCAAAACTACTAAATAGTTCTCCTCATTTCTGTTTGCCAAATCCCCAAGTCGTTTCTTATTCTTAGTTGAGCAACAAGGCCCATCCACTCATTCAAGATAGGCAACGTAACGATGCTATTTTCTGTCCGTACATGCCTAAAGGTTTAAAACATGTCGCACAAGTCGATTGAGAAGGCGGATGAAGCATGGGCCAATCACCTGTATATGTACTACTTTGTTAACAAGCAACATATAGTACAGGGAACCAGATGCTAATCAGGCTAGCCGCTCTTGTCATATTTATTTCAATTTATCTTAATTTCCAATGTTTAGTGTTTCATTGTGCTATTATTTTCTGGTCGCTTTTTACATGAAATTTCCAAATTAAACCAACTTATTAAAGGAATTAGAATATTTAAAAAAAAATTGGTAAAAAATAGTTTAGTATGAGTGACATGTGTGGTAACCCAAACTGATAAAGATAATAATAATATATTTATATATAAAATTTTATTTAATTAAAAAGGACAATTCATAAGTTAATAGCCCCATTTTGAGCCCAAATCAGACCAAAACTAACCAATTTTCCCCACAAGGCTTATTATCCATTAAAACAAGGTTTGCAGGTTTTTGCCACAAGTGAAAAAAACGAAATAAAACTTGGTTTTAAAGGTACATTGTGTGTGATTCCAGCACATTCTGTTTTATCATGGTTCAATAAATATCCTTGAGAAAGCTTTTATTCACAAGATTTGAGTCAAGTACGATCTGCGGTTTTGGTACGAGCACTGCTTGTTTCCCACGGTTTTATAGGCTGGCTACTGTGCTAACTGGCTGTGATTTGTTTATTTCCAGACAGAAAATATCAAAATTGCAAAATTTCTTACAATACAACCAAATTTGCACATCATAGGATTTAGGTATTACATGGATTACTAAGGGGCTAACAGTTCAGATGACATAAAAATCTTAACTTTTTTGAGGCAAGTCGGAGGGATGAGGTTGTGGATCACGAAGTGCCCCTTTAACCATGGTTTTTTCCACTTGGCAAAAACACCTTTTTGCCAAAAAAGATAAATGTTTCACATTTTTCTTCCCAAAAGTCTTTATTATCTATAAAATATAAGGCGTATGAAGTTGATGTTATGTTTCCCGTAACCCGCCCGCGTTATGATTTTCTGCCCACATTTGAGATGCTGAAATCTCTAAAAAGTTAATTATTTTGTATTTTAAAGAAAATATCAAGGTTTCTTCTTGTGATCACATCTTGTGAATGTGATTTTAGTAGGTTTTAGTAGATGTTAAACCAAAGAACAGACACACAGGACACAATATTTTTTTAGCTATTAGAGCACGCTGAAAATTGCGGTTTATTCAAAATTACCCATAATGAAAAATGAAAGAGTTGCCTCATTATGATTTGCAAAAATTGTTACGGGAAACATAACATTGACTTTCATTGGCCTAATCATGAATGTAAATATATAAATGAAAGAAGAATGATTTAAATTTTCTTAGAAGTATGGGGGGGTCACCTGGATGATTAGAGGTCCTACCATGGATCCTATAATGAAGTACTTATTACCTAAATTTATTGGCCAAACTTCAAGGAATTTATCAAGACAATAAAAGACAATTTTTAAATATTTGTGATTTTTTTGCATATTCATAGAGAATACAATTGCCATGATATACACACAAATCTTACCATGCAAGGGACATGCTATAACTTCCACCAACTTATTGGCAGAAAAGGCTTGGAAATTTTGATATTTTCCTATTATGTTAGATGCAGGGGGAGAGGATCAGCCTTCTATATACGAAACTTGTTATATATATATAATACTTATAGATAGGGAAATATAAGCTCTAACTTTGATTATGGGAAAGAAACTTTGTGCAACCCTGACAATTTTATGAATTGAATGGTTAGGCTTCTGCTCCATCAAATGGATATAGGGATTGGTGCATCTCCTAACTAGAACTTGGTTCTAAATGAACTTCAACTTTTCAATTGAGATCAATTTAAAAAAAAAAATAACAATTTAGAGACACACACATCCACACCCACAACGGATTGCTAAGTGGTCCTGCCAGCTATAGCTGGCAGCCCACAAAAAGAGAGCTTTGAATGATCAGTATAATACTCCTGGTTAAACCTCCCTCTCTCATCTCCCCACCATAGGACAAGATCATTTGACAGCAATGTTTGTAAACATGTTAGGGCCTGGTATCTTGAATTAAGTCAGCCCGACTCTTGCACATTGGTCAAATTTTGTTTATAAAAAGGTCCAGAATTTGGAGACAAATTGACAAGAAAGTCCATTTGGTGATTTGTAGGGGCCTAGGTCCACTTTTACAGGTCAAATTTTCAAAGCCCCCTTCAAAAAAAAAAAAAAAAATTCTGTGTACGGACCTGCAACGATTTGGAGGAAATCCAAACATGGTAAACTGCACTCAGTCATTTGGGCTTCCATGCTGAGCTGAAGTTTCTGGATAACTCTTTTGGGAATTTTCACCCAAGAAATTGGTAGAGCATGGCCTAGCGGTAAGGGTGCTTGCCTGTGGCGCAAATTTACCAAAAAATCCCGGGTTCGAATCCCGGTGGGGTCACTTGCTGGGATTTATTCAGGTGCTCAATTGTGGATTTAATCTGTATACGAGCTATTGATTAAATACAGAATTTTGCTCTCCTCCATTTTGCTCTTGGAATTGGGCAAATGAATCATGAAAGCATCCCGTCCTTCGGAGGGGACGTTAAGCAGTCGGTCCCATGTACAGAGAGTCACAACTGTACATGTACATCGCAGTATCGAATAAGAGTAGGGTGTATACCCCTGACTGTTCCCAATCCGCCCCAGTCTCAAATGCGGGTCATGTTAGGAGCATCTGTATCATGGATACACACAGCCCTATATCAGCTTTACTCAGTTGAATAAATCCTGACACCACCACAAGCCATTACCATTGACTTGTGGATACGCTAAGAAGAAAAGAAGAACCCAAAAGATTTTCATATTTTAGCTCCTGAAGTGTTGTAGGTAGAAACAGGTAAATGCTTGGATCATGCACGCATCAACATTAATAAACATCTATACGCAAGCCTATAACTCCAGAACCCCATAATAACCCCAAAATACATAGGTCCTTGGACCACATGTGTCACCTGCCGTCGTGGTTTGTAATGATAGGTTTCATTTGACCTTTGACTTTGGCATGTAACCTTTGACTGCATCAACAAATGAGGGATCCAATGTTGCACCTATAGGCCTTTTTCTATTGAGCAATATTTTCCGGATCAAACCAGGTAAAGGATTAAAACTGGTTAATAGAAAATGACCTTCTCTGGTATTTGCTACTTTTTACCGGAGAAATTCTCTCTGGCAACCATCCTTGTTTTGGAAGGATTTTTACCCGAGAACATACCGGATCACATTAATAGAAAAAGACCCCGCCCTGCATCAGTGCGCATGCAGTAGAGAAACCGGAAATTGGCTGGGTCACTGAAGCAACGGCGTGGCTTACAATTTAGATCAACAACACACGGGTTGATGTATGGAGCACCGAAACAACTGTAAGTGCCATTAAAATATGCCATGCTCGTTGCGTTCTATAGCATAATGCTTGGTGCTGAAGTAACTAAGCATCTCGCTTAACTGGACGTCAGATTTTGGGCAAAATATTGTGAATCAACAACTTGATATTACAGAACTGTGCTATCATTCCCGGGAACGGGGTCAATCCACAATGCATTGCAATATTGACCCGTGAATGATCTCTACCGGCAAATTTCACTTGGGTTACTGAAGTTGGCTATTTTTCCCCAAATGCTCGGTCCATTAGAAATTGCCCTCTCTCCACTATCGTACACTATTTACCGGGGAAATATCTCATGCTCAATAGAAAAATGCTATATGACTTAAGTTTGGTTCCAATTGAACTTTAACTTTTCAATTTAGGTCAATTTTACATTTTCAGCCTATCTTACAACTTGACCTCACATGACCTTTGACCTTGGGATGTGACCTTTGACCTCATTAACAAATGAGGGATCCCATGTTGCATCTATGACCCGAATTTGGTTTAAATCCATCAAAGTATGCCGATATTACAGGCAAATGTTAACCCTTTTTCACAACAGACATCAACAACAGACTACAGAGGACAAAGTGATCCCTAGTGTCTTCCTTTCCCTTGCCTAAGGCAGGGTACCAAAAAAATGGTTCCCAATATAAATAGGACATGTGTAATTCTCTTTTAGTGCAAGTTTACTGCATATCAGTTTTTATTTGAGAAATCAACAAAATATGATATTTTATTCCAAAAAGTGCAAACACATGGAATCCTTTTCTATTGTAGGTCTATTTTTGTTCACAAAGATTTAAGAGATATTACATTAAGACTCTGAAAGGTAAAAATGATATTAAGGATAAAATTGCTGTAGATATGAAATACTTAAAGCGCCAATGGCACATTTTCACAAAATACAATTTTTTTTTTCAATTTGCTCTCAAATGATAGTCAGGCTATTGGAAGAATAGAGATACATTTTACACATAAAAATAACATACTCAAAAACAGATAGGGATGTTAATAAGAGGTTAAAGTCATCCATGTAATTTGTAGGCTAACTTTTAAGTTTTCCAGAACTTTAATCAACAAATGTGTATATTACATGAATATCATAGACTCTTACTCATTGATATTAAAACCACAAAGGTCACAGACCGGTCAAACAGGGTGCATGCCATGGGAAACATGCATACGGTGTGTGTTTTCTTGTGTTAAACGCCATTTCAGTCCTCTGCTGAATTAATGTCGCCAGCGACATTATTTATAAAATCGTTCTGTTTACCCATAAGGACGATGATTTGGTATTACTCATTTTAGGTGAGGGCTAATGTATACAAAAGCTTTACAACCAAGCAAAAATATCAATTTTTAAAAATCTTGAGGGCGCACTATTTTTCAAATGTGCCAGTGACTGTCTCTTTAAATTAAGCCTTGTCAACAAGAAAAATATCTGCGTGCACCTCGCATGCAGTGTGGGCCGAGGCAAAAGTTGACAGTGGGAACAATACTAATGGTTGGCTACTGAAGTGTGGATTGGTTTTTAACAAAGGGACTCCAGTGCAGCTAAAGTTCATGTTCCTCAAAACAAGTGTGTGGAATAAATGTAATCACTGGAGTGGAAAAAGTTAATATTCCTTCAACTGATAATAAGCCTGGAATTTCTGGTACAAATTGCACTATTAAAAGGGAAAGGAGAGAGGGAATAGAGGGACGTATGAAGGTAGGAAAAGGAGGCAAGGAGAAAGGAAGAGGGGGAAGGAGGGAAAGGAGAGCGGAAGTGGAATGGGAGAAAGGAGAAATGGAAAAAGAGAGGGAGAAAGGGGAGAAAAGAAGGGAGAAAGGGGAGAAAAGAAGGGAGGAAGGAGGTGATGAGGGAGTGAACAGAAGAAAAGATGGAGGGAAAGGAAAGGAGGGAAAGAGGGAATGGAGTATGGATGGTGAAGAGAAATGAAAGGAGGGAAAGAGGGAATGGAGTATGGATGGTTGGTTTGAAAGGGAAGGGGAAGAAGGTGAGTTGAGGGGAAAGGAAAAGAGAATGAAATAGAGGAGTAGACAGAGAGGAGGAAGAAAGACAGACAGACAGACTGACTGACAGACTGACTGACAGATGACAGATTTCACTCTGACAAAATTCCCCACGCCCTTTTGGGCCAGGAGGATAAAAACTGGAATACAAGGTTTCTTGAAGCATCTGTGATCGGCTCATTACATGATATAACCTCCAAGTATTCAAAAATACAGCGCTCATCGAATGCATGTGTCATCTGCCGTCGAGGTTTGTGAATGGGTAGGTCACATGAGGTCACCAACACATGGGACACTAGCTAATTCTGATCATTATTGGGACATGACCTCTAGATGACCTTTAACCCAATCTTGGGGGGGGGGGTAACTTGTGGGGCACTGCCCAAGGACCATTACATGAGACACTACCCAAAGATCATTGTATCCAAGTGTCATGAAAATTGATCGGCATATGTGGATACACCAAGCCATTTGCTAATTCTGATCATTATTGGGACATGACTTCTAGATGACCTTTTACTCACTGTTGGGGGTAACTTGTGGGGCACTGTCCAAGGACCATTCCATGCAGGTGCCATAAAATGTGTGCATGTAGAAATAGTGGCCAATTATATTTAGGGTCAACATTTTTACCACAGACACACACACACACATGCACACACACACCTACACACTACTCAAGTAATCCCCAAGTGCCCTCATGCAGACGACACAACAAAATATACCTTCTTGCCCAGGGGTTAATATTTTCATCTTCCTTTTTTTAGACACCCTGTATTTTTAATGTACATACTGCAAACATTTTAGCTGAATTATATGTCATCATAATGCTAACGAGCAAGAACATGGATCTCTTTATTGTTAACAATAAAGTACAGCAGTCGCTTGCCCATTAAAGGATTCAATTGCAGCTCACATTAAAATAGCTTAAAAAAGTATTATAAATAGTATTCTGGAATCAAGTGAAACTATATATATTTATAATATATTTAACCCTGCATAGCTACTTAATATTAGACAAAGGGGAAAAAGAAAATACTTATCTTCTCTAGCTTGACTAGTCTTTCCCAAACTAACACCCATTTCTATCACACCTCTCAACCACCTTTTTTGGTACCCCTCTCCCCTTCCCTTTTCTCAACACATGAAGTTGCATCAATGTTATGCGGAGGCACTGCGGCATTACGTGCACGCTGCATCAACTTGTTTATACCACGACAATTTTTCTGCCGTTCCCAACAAGAGCCAATCCCCTAAAAAAAAATCTACATCATTTGAAATTGCATGTAAAATAATATGTTGTTATCGATCACCCAAATGAATTAATTACATCTGTGACAGCGATTATTCATCCACACACTAATCCAGAACAATTTTTCCCAAGATATACCGATTCGGAGAAAGAATACCACTCATCTACCTTAAAAAATAATAGCGGCAAACAAAAACACAACAGCATCGTTGATGATGTATTAAATATAATATTTATTGTTGGGCCCTACGCACTAAACATTTAAAAATCCCAGGCAAGACAGCATTTGCCATGACAAACTACAGAGATTGTGCGAGCTAACGCTGTGCGGCATAGATTCTGTACAGGGGGAATGGGATAGGTTAGCAGCCCAGGGCGAGCTCATGTTTTCACAATTAAAACTGCACACACATTCTCTTCTCGACATAAAATAGAGATGTTAGTAAAGTGCGCATAAATATACGCACGGACCAAAAAACATGCCACCTCCCTTGTGTATGTGGACTACCGTTATTGCGTTTCTACTCAATTTTTGGAATTGAAATCTTGGGTGTAGTGGTTGAATTTGAAGAGCTGAGAAACACTCTTGAAAATTAAAGATTCACTATATTTGTACAGGTAAGAAAAACAAATCTGTAAACTGGAACAAAAATGCAAACATGACCAATCATGTTAAATGTTTCACCAACATTTTTCATATTTTGCAATATAATACATTTCGTGTTTCTTGCTGACATTTGCGACCTGGTAACAAATCAATGTAAAAATAAAAATATGCACAACAATCTTTTTCTTGAACTAAAAAAAATACTCATCACAAATAACTTTGCGTGCCAAATGGTGCAGCCTCTTTTATTACGAATGTATGTAATTTTTTCTTTACTTTTCCAATGTTCAAGATAACCAATGTTTTTCACAAATGCAATCATTTCTGTATTTTGATGCATGGGGGGAAAGGAAGATGGTCATGTAAGTGGCATAAATTCACAAAAACAAACGTACAGACAGACAATAGGCAGGTTAATTTTTTTTTAAACATTACATTTAATACCTGTGTGCAAACAAAATAACATTGACCCCTAAGAACTGAAGATATATTGGGAATAACCTAAAGTAATATTCATCTCTCTCTAGCCTAAAAATTCAAAGGGATAAGGATATTAAATATTCTGTAAATTGAAACAGCCCCCCCCCCCCCTTCCCTTCAGTCTACATTCATCAAGATTTCACTGAATATCTCCACTTCGTACAGATATTGTAACAAGAATTTGGCCAATCGTACTGTGTCCCACATTTTATGGTTAAAGAACATTTCTGATTTGGAAGGACAAACAAACATTTAAAGCGCACTGGCACATTTTCAGAAAATATGAACAAAAAAAAGTTTCTTCAATTTGCTCTCACATGATAGTCTGGTCATTGGAAGAATAGAGAGATCGTATATTACAAATAAAATACATACCCCCAAACGGGTAGGGACGTTAATAAGAGGCTAAAAACTTACAGGTAATTTGGTTGGCTACTAAACTTCTAAGTTTGCTGTAACTTAATCAACATGTGTGGCCTTCTACATGACTATCATAGAATGAGTACTCATTGGTATTAAAACGACAAAGGTTCACAGCACACCGGTCAAACATGGTGCATCCCGTGAGAATCAACTTTAGCGTGTGATTCTTGTGTTACACCCCATTTCCGAGTCGTCTGCTGAATGTAACGTCGCGGCTGTTTACCCATAAGCGCACTGACTTGGGCTTAATAATTCCCCAGGGAGGGCTAATGTTTAAAAAAAGCTTTACAACATTGCAAAAATATCATTTTTTCTAAAATCTAGAGGGTGTTGCACTATTTTTCAAATGTGCCAGTGTCTCTGTTACGTGTTTGTTGATTTCACCATTTGTTCAATCCATCCACAAAAATGAAAAATTGGGGGGGGGTAGGAGGTGGTAGTGGGTAGGAATTCAGGTGCTATCCTCAGAAGCTAATTTATATTTGGCTGTACTTAGAGAAGCCCTCCACCCATGTATTAAGGAGCACACCACTTAAATCACCCCGCATGTTGTGTAATGGTGGGTAGTTCGGTAAAACATACCGTCGATTGTAAGCAAATTGGTGTGGAATGGTGCGTAGATATGTGATTGTCCAAATGTTAATTATTAAATGAATAGTGCAAGCCAATGTCTCTACTTGGAATATCAGAAAATAAATTACATTTGGAATCTACAAATAAAATTAGGCCTCTAAGGAAGTACTCTGGTGCTCGGGATACGGCTAGGGTTTTACGTGTAGGGGTGGAAAAAAAAGTGGTGGCGATATTTACAAGCCTGATCTCGAATTCTATCCTGTAACGGTATCAAATTACCATGGTTTTTTAAATTTTCTTTTTTTTGAGATTGGAAATAGCTTCAAAACATCGAATATGATGTAACGTGGGGTTGTGAAAATTTGAACTTATTCAAGATCATTTAGCGTGTATTTCAATGGGAGCGTTTATTTTGGTGGTATGCGCCTGATAGAAGGGGATCACCAACACTAAATCGCTCCCAACATTTTGGTAATGGTGGGTAGTTCCGGTAGTCAAAAACATAAGAGCGACTCGAAGCCAAATTGGCCCTGGGCCATGGTTCGGATGGGGATACGTTGATTGTTAAAATTGGTTAATCCGAAATTGAATATTGTAGACAATGATCAATTAACTTGGATATTGGAACTAAAGAAATTTGAAAATCTGGCAAGAAAATAGGCCTTTCGAAGTACCCAATGAGTTTGACGTGTAGGGTTGAAAAGTCGGGTTGCGCTGTTCACATGCTTCTTTTATCTCAAAATCTATCCCGTATCGGTTTATAAATGACCAAAGTTTTTTTTTAAAATTTCGATCTTTATTTGATAGCGAAATCGTTCAAAACATCCAATATTATTCAACGTGGGTGTTCGAACAATTGAACTTAAAATTAAGCCATTTTAACACTGATTTCAATGGGAGGATTGTTGGTGGGGTGCGGCCCATAGAACATTGTCATGAAAAGTATAATTCAGAATTAGGTATTATGTACAATATTGGCCCCACTGAACTGTCACAATCAGGTTATAGGGTATTTAATGCTCGTTGTGTTAAAGTCCCATTGAAAGCTATCAAAGTATGGTGGACCATTTTTGAACCCAATTTGACCATGTTAATGACCTCCTTGAAGTATCTTCGTCCTTCCCCCCACTGATTATTGTTAAACCTAAATTTTTGTTGTGAAGGCAAATGGGGAAAACTTTAAATTGCAAATCCAAATAAAAACCATTTTTACCCCAATTTGAACACTAATGACTTTAATTTCACCCCTTTCCTTATACCCAATGATCTTGTTCAACCCAAGTTTGGTTTGACTTGTTAAATTTTAACCCAACTAAAAAAAAAAAAAGACCAAAATGATCTGAACATATATATACAGCAGTAGTAACATTGATTTTTTAGTTTTGCCCTTGATCAAGTTAGGAGTAATGCAAAAAAAAAAAACAACCACCTAAAGTTTGGCCATCTAAAAAACTTTATATAACTTCCTGATGGTGGGTGGGCTGCGAGTTCGTGGGAGGAATCAAACATATACTCCCCGACTAAAAAATCCGATACATATACAGTATTAAAACGTAGTAGGTATACATGTAGGGGAATTATAAATAAATACAAATGCCAGGAGCGGTGTTCGCGTAAAGTGTTTGCTTATTGACCTGGTTCCCAGTGGCGTAGCCAGGGGGGAGCGGGAGGGGGGCAGCTGCCCCTGTGGGGAATATGCCCCCTTTGCCCCCCCCTACCGAAAAAAAAGCCTGGCTACGCCACTGCTGTGTCCGTAATGCATTATACGAAAGATGATGTGGGAAGTTGAGAGATTACCCAGCTGGCTTGGCGCGTTCATTTGAAAACTCAAGTTTGAGCAGTGATGGTCATTTGTCAACAATCGTTTGGGATTGCTCGGCGGGGCGTGGAGTATATGTTGAGTTTCCAACGAACTCCAGCATACCCACACCCACCCCCAATGTAGTTCGTGGGACACATTTAAAGATAAAACTACATGATCAAATGTAGTTTAGTGACATGGGAGTAGTGTGATGTGATAAACTCATGATCACAATGTAGTTTAGTTGACATGGGTGGTAGTGTCTGGATTAACTATATGATCACCATTAGTTTAAGTTGACATGGAGTAGTGTCATGTGATGGTTGAAAATACATATCACATGTAGTTTATTGACAGGGGTTAGAACGTGTAGGTGATGAACTACAAGAGAAAAGGTAGTTCAGTTGACAGGAGTAGTGTTAGGTGATGAATTATATCACAATGTAGTTGTTACCATGGGTAGTAGTGTCATGGGCTTAAACTACATGATAAAGCGTAGTTTAGTGAGGAGGATGAGGGGGAGGTTAGTAGTATTAACACAACATCAACACGAATTGTGTTCATTTTAGTGTTAGAAGATAATTATTTCAATTAACTTTATTATCTGTTAGGGAAGAAAGCCCAGTTTTAGAAGCAGGAGAAACCAGACTACCTGCAGAAAAAAGAAAGCGAGGCCGATAGGG
Organism: Ophioderma brevispina; assembly: GCA_023653785.1. Taxonomy (NCBI): domain Eukaryota; kingdom Metazoa; phylum Echinodermata; class Ophiuroidea; order Amphilepidida; family Ophiodermatidae; genus Ophioderma; species Ophioderma brevispina. The sequence goes on along the minus strand of JAMKCH010002171.1, from coordinate 24,909 downwards.
ACTTGAAAAACCAAAGGCAAAGGAAATGGCAGGCCCGGACTGAGGGGTTCGAAATTGGGACCACAGTTGGTGAAGGAGGGAAGACCCAGTTGGACTAACCCGACCACCTTGTAGTTTAGTTGATAGGGATTGAAGTGTCATGTGATTAACTACACGATCAAATTGTAGTTAGTTGACATGGATCAGGGTCATGGGGATTAAATACATGGACCACAATGTCGTTGGCAATGACACGAAAGTAGTATCATATGAACATGATCACATTGTAGTGTAGGGAGAATAACAAATACAAAACAGGTAATGAAAAATTGTGATACTTGTGGAGGAAATGACAGATACAGATACTGTCCATTTCATACGCTAGATTTTGTTATACAATCTGTCCAAAATCAGTCGGAAATTGAATGGCTGATGTGCATTTCATTGAGTTTAAATATTGTTTATCATGATGGGTACTTGTCAAAACAAGTTACTTTTGCAGAAACTTTATGTCTGCGAATTGGGAAATCAACACAGAGTATGGCGGAAGTTTATTGTCGTGAAAGTGGGAAATTTTCCATTACTTTCTATGTGAAACACTATAATTCATGGAATTAAATTTGGCAAATTTTGTGGCCTTTTTTAATTCACGATACATTAAGTGCTTGTGGAATTAACTTGTTTTACAGTATTTAAATACACACCCATTTCTCTTTGCCCTTCCATCCCTAACTATAGAAAAAAATAATATCTTGTCTATTAAAAATAATCACTTTTCTAGCACCTTATTTTACAAAATTCAGGAGAGCCTTCAAATCGTAAAAAAAATACCACAGATCATTCCTTTACAGCAAGGCTCTATATGGCAAGAGACTTTGAAATTCGAAACCATATTATTCTCTGAAATCTGTGGGCTAAGGAATATTCTAATGAGGCAGTCGAGCTGGCAGACATAGAGATGTTATAATAATTGTGCATTAATACATTATCACAAATTGCACAATTCAATTAACTGCACATAATTGCCACTTGACACCAGAAACAGGTGTTATCCTCAATTGAACACAAATATATGTACTCAGCGAGGAAAATTGAACCAAAAATAATTAGGGGACGTTTTTTATTTTTTCCAACGTTCACTGAATTAAAATTTAGTGGCAAATGGAGTAAGCCCATTCTAACACGGTGACAAATTCCCTTTGACAACAACTTGCAACAGCCTCCCCTGAGCACCTTGCAACAGATTGCTCGGTAGAGGGGCTGTGGCAATGAAATCACACCTGTGCTACCATGCAAATTTTTAGAGACTGTTCTATTTCAAAGACAGGACTCTTGCAAATGACCACCCAGTAGAGAGTCAAGGACCCTTCTTTAAACCAATCAGATTCAGGTGGCTCATCAATTCCTTGCTACGGGCAATGAATAGGGCCGTAGGATCAACTTCATTTTCATTATTCTTTGTCTTGGGTTAATAAACTTATGTACAAAATGGACCAACAACTCAAATCGCAAGTTTTTGGATCGTCTGAGAACGTGAAGTTTGTATGGAATGTTGACTCTGGAAACAAGAAACGGTGTTGCTTTGTTAAGGTTGAAATCCTTGGTCAATCCATAAGTAGAACTAGGAGATTCCTGAAGAAATTTTTTAATTAATAGAGACTTAGTTTTTACGTGTGATGAAATCTTAAAGTATAAATCTCAATTAACTTTATACATAGTACATATTTCTGTATCTATCAATGGCTGTAGGCCTATATTAGCATATATGTGTTTACGTTTCTGTTTTTATTCCAGGACGTATAATCATCATGACAAATGTTAGTAATATAGCACTGCCCACCGTATAATTTATAATATGAAATGGATGAGGCCTAACATAACTTTAGTTAGGCCTACTGTATAACGTTTTCCTTGATGGAAGAGACACAGTCAGATATATAAGGGATCACCAAAAATAGTTTTAGATATAGCTCTCATACAGGCAAATCTTGAAAGGTGATCTAGAAGTAAATGTATTTTATTTTCACTTTTTAAACATGATTAAATTGTGAATGACCCACTTCCTCTAGTCTCTATTCATTAAGACTTAGATAAAGGTGGTCCGTATAGGGAATATAAATAAAAAGACGAACACGTTGAAATTTAGGGGTAACAATATAAAAGCTTTGTATAATTTATGGAAAGTGTAAATATTAAAATATAGAAATGTCTTCTTTTGAAATAATTTTCAATAAGATTTCATTCCTGCTACCTATTTTTCTTATCTAACATTTAATCAATATAATAGTAAAAGTAAAGAATTGACCGTAGTAATATATAAGCCAGGACACTGAAATTGTTAGTAAGTTTTTGGACTAAAACAGAAAGTCTTGAATTTGAAAAATTCGACCTAACAGTTACAAGAGTATCACCAAACCACCACTTCCAGACAACCCCAGGTTCAAGGACCTGTAGCATGCGCCAAATTTGCATCCTGTAGATGGAGGAATTGCAGTGGGCATCTGTCATTAGCCCCATAAATATGGTCTAATTGAGGGCCTTCGATGGCTGTTGCATCGGTAGAAAGGGCTTAATTACCTGCTACATCAGACCTTACACAGTCTAACAAACTACTAGCTACTGTTGAGCTAATTTGGAGATCAAGTTTTAATTGTTTAATTGAAAAACTTCATTATCTTTAACCCTATCAACTAAGTTATATCAGTGGCAACACCCAAGTAGGGAAGGGGGGAATTTTTCCCCTAAATAATTTTCTGCCAAAACTAACATTCAAGGCACAATTAGCATGATTAGACATAAGCCTCATACATGGAACTGATGTCTTTTTTCTTCAAATAAATATGTGATAGCTATAGGCATATAGTTTTTAAAATTTACATTGTATTTACAATCAAACTCTCATTAAGTTATGTTATAAAAAAATAAGTTCAAATAGCAATGGATTTGCCAAAAATAAGTAAAAATGATGAGCTTTTAAAGGGTTATTCCCAAGCTACAAATGACACTACCCCATTCCCCCCCCAAAAATGACATCCCCATCACCCCCAAAAAAAAAAAAAACATGATGCTGGGCCGCCACTCGTATCTTCTGGATAACCGTTTGAGGTGGTTCACAGAATAAAGTCATCTCAAAAAACCAAGACTGGCTTGTTTCAATTGACATAATTCTATAAAATCTCACCATTACTGACCACCGTTTTTGGAATTAGAGAGTCAGTAATTACCCCAAATTGCACCCTGGAAGTCCATCCAAGCAACACACTGTCACATTTGGGAAGATTCATATGTACCCCCTTTTGAAGTTCTACATGGAACAAATTATTTTGTTTATATTTGGCCTTAGGTTAGGGGTTGCTTATGTTCGGCCATATAGTAAAAAGATTTGTTTGATGTAATAATCTTAAAGGAAGGGTACATATGGAACTCTTTCCCAAATTTGGTACACACAGCAGATCAAGGCCAACATAGCTTTATTATACACGGAACTTAAGAGATGCCAGTTCAACTCCAAAAATGGTCCACGTTTGAGTGAATTCAAGACAGAAAAATGTTGATAATTTTGCACAGCCGTGGGGTGTTCATAGATCGGTTCAGCCACTGTATCGGTTATTGACCGAAAAACGATAATTAGCCGAAGCCTTGCAATTACTATGTCTTAATTGAAAAATAGTTGTTGTAATAAATACTTAGAAATTTTGGAAATTGAAGAAAAAATTGCCCCTTGGCTTGAAAAAGCAGCAAAACTACAGGAATTTGATGGAAATCGTTTTTGTTTCTGGAAAATCAAATATGGCGGCTATGAGATGTGCTGTATATAGGAATATACACTAATATGGTCAGAAAATGATAACTAAGTTGAAGCCATGCAATTACCATGTCTTATTTGAAAGCTAATTGTATAACCAATGAATACAGACCTAAAAAAATTGAAGGCAAAATTGTCCTTGGGTTAATAAAAAGCAATAAAAAAATTATTGTATTTCAGTTAAAAATCCAATATGGCGGATATGACCAAATGTCGGGGTCTAACCCTGTGTTTGCGATCGTCCCTTTTCTGCAGAGTCACTTAAAGTAGCACTGGCACATTTTCCCCATATAAATGAAATTTCTTCATTTGTCTCAAATGGATTAGTCAGGCCATGAAGAAAGAGAATATATTGTAACCACATTAAAAAAAATAACATACCGAAACAGATAGGGATACTTGATGGGATAAAGAGATCCAGTAATTTGTAGCCAATTTAATTTTCCTAACTTTAATCACAAACTTGTGTCTATAAATGAATATTTTTGACTAGTATCACTGATTATTAAAACACCAAAGGTTATAGGACCGATCAAACAGTGTTGATAGCGTGGGAAAAACCTGGCATACGGGGTGCATGTTCTTGTGTTAAACGCAATTTTCGTCGTCTGCTGATTTAGCGTCGCCGGCCCGGCGACGTTAAATTATAAAATCGTTCTGTTTACCCATAAGGAAGTGATTTGTATTAATCATTTCGGGTAGGGCTTTTGTATATAAAAGCCTTACAATCCATGCACAAATATCGATTTTGAAAAATCGTGAGGGTGCACTATTTTCACATGTGCCGAGGGTCTCTTTTAATGAGTAGCTGACTCCCGTGCAAAATCTTGTGAAGTGTCCATGTCAAGGAATATCAGAAAAAGGCAACAAAATTTAAGATCATACCACGACATACAACCCAAGATACTTCATGTTTCCGATTTCAAAGTAATTGTACACCCGCGGCATTGTTGTCATGCGTGCACCGTTTGTATCCAAAGTTCATAATCGGGATACAAGAAAGAACTGTGACTGCCAAATGACGTGATATTTCAAGGAATTGTGGGTATTTCTGGACTCCCTTCTGAAGCCATGCTAACCGGTCACGCCGATTCTTTCAAAAATTCAAAATCATGAAGAGAGTAGCAGCAAGGGAGAAGAGAACCTTCAAAGTAAGGAATCTTGCTAAGTAGATATCTGGCCGCAGTGAATGCCAGTATTCAGCCGATTCCAATATGGTCGTGATAATGCATCATTTTGTAATTTAATTGGGTTGAAAAAAAAATTGAAAAAAGATTGGAAATTGAATCTGTGTGACTATTAGGACCTACAATTGTTCGATGCAATGGACTCTTCTAGGTCAGAGAAAATACCCTTTTTTTAAACACAACACAATGAGCCCTGTGCACAAATTTATGTGAATTTATATTGTATATTATTTGTTAAGAGCCCCCCACCCCAATTTCTGTTACGGCATTTCGTGGATGCCAATGGTAAGGGAAACCCTTTCCTCTTAAAAAAAAACCAAATGAGCCTTGTGCACAAAAAATTTATGTATTTAAAAACAACCTCAAACAAACAACAAAATAATATAAATCTATTTTTTTTAAGAATTAAATAAATTGATTTACATCAATGTAAGATTTTACAGTTTTACATACAAGTCCATTAAAAAGATGTGAGGACTTACAGTTTATAATTTAAAAGAAGCGTTGCAGTGCAATGATGTTATGTCCCACAACGAAGAAAGACACCAAAAGGACAGAATGCAATATTGAAATCCACAGTAAACAAGGAAATATTTTAGTTCTTGGTCCAAACTACCTATTTTGAATCTAGACTGATCTCAAAGCAAAACTGGACTCATGTCTAAAAATTAGCCTTTTTGGGGAATTATGTTTATCTCTTTCTCTATCTTGTAAACAAACATCTGGCCTGAATATCAATTATAGTACTAGGGACTACATTTTCTCTTCCTGTGAGAAATTTGTCTTCAAGTAAAATAGAGAAATAAATTAAAATTATATTTTTAATCACAAAATGGAGAATACTATATTACACCAGGGGGGGTGGACGCCTGATGTTCGATACTAGAGTTGGGATTTTGGAGGTTGCCAGGCTCCTGTGGAGCTCTATGGAAAAAATCCCTAAATCGGCATTAATATGCCTGATTGATTCCTCCAAAACCGCTTAATGAATTCATTCAATTTTTTATACCATACGGCAAGAAGACATCATTTAAAGCAATTTTAGTTCGTAGAAGAAATTTGGAGAAAAATGCATTTGAAAATTCAATTTTCGCGCCATTTCAAAAATCCCTAGACTGCTGAGAACGTTATTTATTCACATGTAGTCTCATTCTAATGTACATGGTGTCCTACCGCGCCTATTGACTCCACGAGGTCCGAACACAAACGTATACAAACGCACACGAGACTACGGCGCTCATGCAACACAACGTATACCCGACGTATTGACAGGATCTGGCTCATATCGCACCACATTTTGCTCAAATTTCCTTTCCAAGACCTGATTTGTCATTAGTTGATCTCATTTTTTCGTGAAGTTAACATATAAGATTCGTTTTATGGGTATGGCCTTTTGCAGTAAACCGTTTTCGCACAATTATGACAGGAAAAAGACTGTATCATGAGCCTTTAACACCTTTTCTTGTATATATTTTTGCCACTGCTTAATAGTATTTTCATGTATTTTACTGTTATTTTGGTTGCTGTGCAGAGAAGCGCCATGAGCGTCGCTTGCGGCGGATACCGGTGCTTTACAAATTGCCATTATTATTATTATTATTATTATTATTAGAATCTATATACATGTTTATTGGGCATTTATATAGAGTGCTAATTTTCCGAGGGATGCCAAATAAATCCGACCTTCCCCTCCTGTATTACACAAGGTTTGTCAATTTTAAAAGCAGCAAAAAATTCTGAATAGTCATTTTCATTTAAATTTACCCTATCTTGGCTTGACAACAGTGGAACACAGGGTTCACTGACCTATTCACAGCCAAAGGTACTGGTATCTACAGCTGCAGTGCTAATTTTGGAATTAAGTCCATAATGATAACTAAATTTGACTGTCACTATGTAATACACCCGACGGATTTAAAGTAATTTATTTAATTTCTTACTACATGATATTATAGACCTTTTTTCCAGCTTTTAGTAAAATCTTGTAACCATTGAATTAAGAATTATGTGAGTACACTTTAAATCACAAATGAAGAGAGCATTTAAACCTTGTAATAGGGATTGCAATAACTTATTGCTAAGGCCCGACATGGCATACAAAATCTGAAGTTTTTATATATGTACAATTATAAGTTATTGGCGTTCGCTCTTGAGATGATAATAACAATATGTCAAACAGTCCTATCACCACCATCGTCTATGAACTAAACAATATTAATGTGGGCCAGCAGTTGCGTAACCAGGACCTCTTTGCAAATGGGGGGGCTGAAGGGGTGCCAAGGCTTTTTTTTTGAGGGGAAATTTGGGTGGCTTTCTCCATAGACAATGTACAAAACGTCAGTTCATTTGGGGGGGCGGCAGGGGGGCAAGGTTCTGTTTGGGGGGATTGAAGCAATTTAAAAAAAAAACACCCCCTCCCCCCGCTGGTTCCGCCACTGTGGGCCCAGTAAGGTGAAGACAGTACTTTTTTCAATGGGGTTCGGTGAGGCATGGTGGCAACAAGGTGTCGGGAATGATAAGGTATTTTTACTATTGTTTAAACAAAGATGTACTGATATTGATTTACAAGAATGGAGAGGTAGATTAGCTTCAAGCAGCCGTTTTCGAATATATAAGCTCTTTAAAGATAACAAAGACCCAGAATTATACCTCGATTGTACACAAGTCATTAAATATCGTAAAGTGCTTGTATCATTCCGTTGTGGTTCACTACCTCTAGTTATTCAACAAGGAAGATATGTGGGCACACCAGTAGAACGTACATGTAATGTTTGTAACCTAAACGCCATCGAGAATGAATATCATTTCCTACTGGTCTGCCCCCATTATCAAGACCTTAGAAATAATTCCATCCCATTTTATTATCATAGGTACCCTACATATTTCACATTTAAACAATTGCTCGGTAGTATTAATGAACAAATTATTCAAAACATTAGAAAATATATTTATGTCTCAATGAAACGGCGTAACAAATCTCTTCTGTAAGAAGATTCTTTTAAAATGATTGTGTTAAATGATTATCTCCAAATCTTGTTAAATGAGTATGTTCTGTATAATTATTGTAATTTATAAGCACCCTCTAATTTTTGCATATATTATGTATTATAATTTTACGTGATTGAAATGGGCCAGTGGCCTGCATCAATAAACTTGAACTTGAATAACACCCCACTGAAAATGGTATTCTAACAACTGGGGACTTAACAAAGAGATTCCTAGTTGTTAAAAAAAACAACAAAAAATACATCGGTCCTCGGACCGCTTGTGTCGCCTGCAGTCACGGTTTGTGAATGATAGGCCTCACATGACCTTTGACCTTGATATGTGACCTTTGACCTCATAACTAAATGAGGGTTTGCATGTAAACTCCATGCAAGTTTGGTTTTGTTTTTTTGTTTTTTCCAATTGAACCTTTTCAATGAAGTCAATTTTTTACATTTTCAGTCCTGTTTTTACAACTTGCCTCACATGACCTTTGAACCTTGGTATGTGAACCTTTGGCCTCATCCCCCCCCCCAACCACTTAATGAGGGAGGCCCAAGTTGCACCCTGGGACCCAAGTTTGGTTTAAATCCATCAAAGTATATGGATATTACAGCAAATATTAACCTTTTTCACAACACCAGACTCACACAACAGACTCAACATAGACATCAACACAACAGACATCAACAATAGACATCAACCACAACAGACTCAACAATAACATCAGCAACACAGAGATCAACAACAACAGACCTAAACAACACAACACCGACAGACATCAACAACAACAGACATCAACAATAGACATCAACAACAACAGACATCAACAATAGACATCAACAACAACAGATATCAACAACAACAACAGACATCAACAGTGGACAAAGTGATCCCTATGTGTCTTCCTGCCTTAAGGCAGGCGACACAAACACAAAAACAGTTTGGGAAAAAACAATAAATTAGAGTTTTTCGCCATGTGTCTCTGGTTGACATGAGAGATAGATAAGATAGTGAGGAAAACAAGAAGAGTGTGTATGTGTGTGTGTGTGCATGCGTGTATGTATATACTTTCGAGGAACACATGCATACAAAATTCTTTTGAGCAATAGTCCTCTATAGTTTCCTATTGTCCTTTAAGTTTTCCCATTGTGTTTATTTCAGCATAAAAACAATGTGTTAAGTAAATAGTACAATATGTGTATTTCTGTCTTTGAAAGTACACAGAATACACATTTTCCCCTTTTTTCTGTGTGTGTTTGTTTTTACAGAATGTTTGTCTAAAAGTATGATAAGAATGTTGAAAAGCCAAAAGCCCACAGTTTAGGCCAAAGATCTGAGAGACAGAGGAACAGGATGTTATTATTGGCCAGAAATATATCAAATTCTTGGAATATTATGCATGCATCCCTTGTAAATTGTTTTGGTTTTTGTTGGTCAAATGTTTCTTGATCTTGATCTCTTGATCTTGATAGTATACTGCACAAATCGCCCCTGATACGGCTGTTGACGTGCAGTAATGTTGTCCTCATTGTAAGAAAACCAATACAAATGTCTTCACATAACCTAGGGGTGGATTACATGTGTACTGAAGTATTACATGTGTACTGAAGGTGTACGGAAATTTGCTGCTCAAAAACGGTTAGTTTTCCTCAAAAATCCTTAGACATGGGGGCATTCCGACTCATCCAAGAGAAATTTTCCCACCTGTTACTTCACATATGTTTACGAGAAAAAGGTCCATTCATGAAGGACTAACACTATGAGCTAGCAAATTCTCAATTCCCTTGGCACAGTTCAGTACCTTCCATTCGCCAGTGTATTTAGAAAATACACCCCCTGGTTTTTGGGTATGATATATGATACCCAGACCACACAAGGTCAGTTCATGTCAATGAATGTACAAGTACAACCGACTGAACTGTGTCCTTGGTGGATGGGCATATTGTAACTCATAGTGAAAGTTAGATCCCCTTGGAGAATACCGGCCCTTGGCCTTACATCAATCTTCCTGAATACGGAGTGTGATTTGGCATTGTGAATAAAAGCAGCTTCTCACAAGAAAAATACTTAACAGTTTTTACGACGCAATCCCTTTTGAGAGCATCACTGAAAGGCCCTTCAACAAGTTGTTTATCCCTTGTTTTCAACCTGTTCAGCTATTACGCACATGTGACTGTACCCACACATTTTAAATATAGTAACAAAACAGACCGGCGCTGTCTATTTTTACACCATGCGGTGAGAAACAAGCTAAAAATAAGACCCGCCCCCATATCTTACTTCACTAGACACTTGAGGTTGAGCGGAACACGGCACATCCTTAGGTTTGTGCCAGTCAAGGGTAAACAGTAGCCCCATTTTAGTTTTACCGTTAACACTCTGGGGGACTCTCCATGCCCACCTGTGAAGCGTAGACTTTAATTGCGCTTCTTGACGTAATATTCAACATCCTAAAACCCAGGGGTGTACGGGGGTTTCTGGATCCGAAGAGTTATAGAATGGCCGCGGCACAAGGTCGGTTTTTCCATATGTGAAGTGAAACTCAAGTGTCACTTTCCACCGATTTCCATTTTGACGCCTTCATCCTACGATAAACAAAAACACACTCCCTCTACACTACTGAGCAATGAAAATTACAATGTTAGAATAATATTAGATTAACCTTTATTTCCAATGTAGTTGTTGATTTTCAATTAAAAAGCTGAGATTTATTTTTAACACAAGTTTTGCCAAGTTGGGAAAGAACAGTTCAGTGGAGTAGAGACATTTATGCGTAGATTGTCAATAAACACAGCAAACAACTCCAATCTTTTTCATACCATAAGCATTTGCGTTTCATTGTTCGAGGTTCTAATCCATGAATAAGGCGACTGAATGGAAGATAACTCTGAAAACGAAAAGAAAAATAAGAAAATAAATTTGCAAAAAAAATCAAATATGATCCCCACATGTTCGAATAATTTCTTTGATATCTATGTATACGACTTGGTGTTGGTCACTGTCTGTGGTTTTATACAAAAGATAATTGATCAAAAATGGAGGACTTGAAACCATTATGGTAAATTAAGGACACTATTACTGTGTCTAAAGTGATGCAGTTGTACCATTAGGGCTCTGGACTTAAACCTATGCATAAATATACAAATCTACTGGTTGGAGGCGGAAATAGTGCAATCTATTTTTCCGAGGTACTGGGACAGGCCTACCACCCGACCCGAAGGGGTGTTGAGGGGTGGTGGTGGTAGGCCTGATGTAGCAGTACCGAGGGAAAAAGTTGCACTGTTTCCCCGACCATAGCATGTAGTATTTGTTTTGACACCTTTATAACTCTTTATGAGAAATGGTATTTACAAAGGCCTTTGGAAACCCTACCGTGTTGACTGTATTAGCTTTTTTAAAATCCCTCCCATGATCCCGTTACGAACCTCGGCGTAAAATTACCCCAACAACTTGTCCAAGTCGGCACAATTTAGCCCTTCAGCTTCCGTGAGAGAACTTCCTTTTCCGTACCGTAGTCTTGGAAAAGATGTTCACAGCCTTCTGACAAACAAATCGCCGGGTTTGTGATCTTATTTTGTATTACGCAGGCAATTTCGCGTCTGTCAAGAACGCTGACGATACGGGCACCGGCCAATTTTGTTGTTGGTTAACGAGGAAGTTCCTTCTTGTCCGGAGAACCATAATAACGACAATGGTGACAAAAATGCTAACATTGATAACTTTCGCCTCTGGGGTCCGATGATATAGGGAAAGTAGTAACAAATACCGCATGGGGAATAGCGAAATTCACTGATAGCTCAATTTACTCATTCCCTGTGTCCGGCACAATTGACCAATGAAATGGAAGCACTTATGCCGATTAATCATGAATATTTATTAAGGGGTAATAATATTAAAAATACTGCATGGTTAGAGGGGGAATAATAGGGCCCACATATTTTCCCTGGTACTGCTATGGGACCGATCACCCGAATCCGACGGGTGTGGGGTGATAGACCTGTGCCAAGTACCAAGCGAAAATAGTGTGCCCATTTCCCGGATATTAACCATGTAGTATTGTTTTCGTACACCTCACTGACTCTGGGGGCAAGGTTTAGGAAAAAACAGTGCGAACTATTTCCCAAGGGAAATAGCAACTTATAATAAAGAATCAGCCATGAAATCAGCATGAGTAGGTTGTTGATATTCATGAGGTGTAATAATCATCACTGTGTCAGAAGATTTAAGAATCGTGATTTGGAATGGCTGTGATCCTTCTAAAATGTGATTATTTTCTTCACAAAACCTAACTATATAGCTTTTCTTAATGAGGGATGTAAGGGAGCAGATCATAATTCCTGCAAATTGATCGGTCCTTGCCACAGCGGCCACTGGCCTGCACGCGCGCTAAACTTTTATGCGGGAATTGTCCAACACAAAGGCTACAGAAGGAATTCAAGGGATATATCCCCTACCACACTGGGTTATGCTTTTATGTTGAAATAACCTCACCCAAGTTCATAAATGTTAATTTTTTTTTTTTTTTACATTTCTGGATTTTTTTTTATTATGGCCAAATTTCAGGAAATTTGGAAATTTCCAGAAGTCTTATTTTGGCGCCATCTCTTTAGGTCATAGACGTACACTAAAGATATTTTGCATTATTCCTGGTTGCTACTAGACTGTGCCTTTTCACAAACGTCACAGAGGTTTATAAGCACATTATAACTTTCATGCATCCGGTGGCATTGTTTAGGAGTTATTCACCAGACTACTGATATTCATATGAGTTAGGAAACAATGCTTCACTATTGAACATTGTTACCCTTCAGCAATTTATCATAAGGAAAATTACGGTATCCCCAATGACACAATATTTGAAGTCAATTATGGGTTTTAGGATACTACGGGTTGGGATTTTAGGGACACCTGGACTTAGCTACATGATATGCTTTCTCTCAATTTGTGTGAATATGATAATACTCAACTAAACGTTCAATTTCAAGCATGAAAGTGGCAGACAAACTTACACAATCCTTAATTAAACAAGACACACAGGCATTATTTTCAGCATTCAACTCTTACACAGACCAGAAACAAAATCGCTCTTTAATGCTTAAAGACTCAATTTTGGACTTATTTTGAGGAGAAAGGGTTTTAAAACTTTCTAAATAAGTCTTTTGGATCTAGAAACAATTTTTGAAATGTGGCTGGGTATGAGATTTTCCAATGCAAATACCAGAGGACTTTTGTCGTTAGCACCACTTGTTGGAATGTAAGTGCTGCCAATTTTTTATCATTTTGATATCGATTTTGTTGTTTTACTACTTTAAAAGATCATATATTGTTTTGTGTTTAATTAATTTACACAGATTTGAAAATAAGAATTAAATTCATAATTCCAAATTTGTTCAAGGGTATAACATTAGGGAAGAAAAATAACGGTATATTTGTTGTTGTCAGCAAATAACATAAATGGAATATTTTAGAAAAGAGGGAGGATGCTGAGTATAAAACACAAAAGTGGCCCAAGAGAAGCACCGGAGGAACTCAACAAGTGATTAAAACGGGATCAGAAAGGGTATTTTGCTGTAAGCTGTGGATATGGAATGGGGAGGCTGCATCTCTTAGAAATTTTGTGTGGGGGAGGTGCTCTGGCCCCCCAAAATTTCCTGCAAAATCGACTCAGCTCCACGGACTTATGCAGCCTGACTCCTCAACGCTTATCGGCCAGAAATAACCACAAAACAAAAACCGGTAGCTTCTTTCTGTTATGTAACAGGGGCAGTACCAGGGGGTGGCATTCTTCTTTCCCCAGTCCCCCCCCCCCGCGGCCAGAAGAAAAATGCAGATTTTTTTGGCAAAATCAGTATTTGTGGCCAAAATTGGTTACATATCTACAAATTTTTATATTTCCCCCCCAGATTTCACTTTCCCACCCAGAAAATGAAGTCTGTGCCACCACTGAATATGAACACACTGTAAATAACTTTTAGCTAACATGGCACCAAACAGTTGAGGGGAAAAAAAAACATGAAACCTTGCCCCCTGATCTCCACCCCTACCCCCCCCCCCCCCCACTCACCATGACTCATGGTGGAGGTCATTAACACAAGGGCCCTATACGTTTTGAAATACTCCACTTCCTGTGGCTTCCAGTACTAAACCAAAATACATTAAAAAAGTACATTAAAAATTAAACCTTGACATTTTATGAAGGCAACAACAAACCTGTAAATATGTGCTTATGTGCCTAGAAATGACGATGGTTATTACCAATTAAAAAAAAAAATGGTGGTACTCTGCGCCAGTGTCAGTTTGACTTTTGATAGCATTAAATGGCAAAAGTAAAACCATTTATTGAGACTTGTTTATACTCCTGTGCCTTTGGGAGAACGTGCCAGGGTACTCCACATGGCTTACAACATTTGTGTGAAATGAAAGTGTTAATTTATATATCGTCATGTGAGTGCAAGAAGGTCTAAGTGCAATAGGCGGCCATGTGGATGACATCTTGTTGTGCTGCCATGTATTGGAATCACTTAATTTATCTTTCCTTGATCTGCTATTGAAATGGGTCTGTCCTGGCAACTTGTCCACCTGAAGAACCATTTCAAAGCCATCTGATTTAAGACTTGCCTAAATAGTAATGTGGCTGATGAGAATTTCTGACAAATGGCCGCTATTGCACTTCACAACCTTCTCGCATTCACACGACAATATATACATATTGTCAATAGACGAGTCTTTCTGGAGCAAGAAAGACTACACAAGATGTATGCTTTGGTGTAAAAGTGATAAATAATACCCACCTGAGTGGACATATGTATGACACACATAAATGCTCATAGTAAATACACAAGATACTCAAAAATGTATGTAAGTATGTCGTCACACAATGGTGCAACAATCATGTGTGCAAACACCACACACTACCACAACAGATACATTTGAGCACGTGCACCATACATCCACCAACAATACTGGTTCATTAGGAGAACCAAAAGGTGAACAGACCTTTCCTCTAAAGGGATTAAGCAGCGATAATGCACGAGAATAACTAAATACTCGATAATGCATTTTAGCTTATAATCAAAGAATAGTATATGTGTACAATTCCATATAACTATCTTAATGTTTGGAACAAAAACATCACACTACTGACAACAAAATGAAGTATTTGATGAAAGTTGTCATATACCGATTCCCACATAGACATACAGTCGATGACGTTCTCAAAAGTCACTAACAGCTGCTTGTTGGTTTTACAATACCACCAGTACGAATACCCAAATATAAATATATTTGTGTTTGGAGGTCAAACTGTACAGTCATGGTGCACAATATTACGTACCTAAATCTGGTATAGTCACCGGGAAAGCCTTTTTTGTACTCAAGTCGGAATTTTGGATACCACATATAGAATTACAGAATCAGATAAAAAGTACTGCCTTGTCTTTAATACACAGATTTCATGTCAACCACTTGTAGGTTTATGTATCACATCCATGCCAGTAACAATACCAAAATATGAATTTTGAATAATTTTTAGATGTTCGGATCACAAATTGCTGCTTATCCCCTTTAAGTGCATGCACAAGTCCTGTTGCATAGGGCCTGACTTAACTAACACAGATACTTTACCATTTACATAATTTATCTTTTTTCTCACCTCTTCTTTCAATGTCGGTCGAGTTTTGTCCGCCAGCTTAGCTAGGTTGCGTGCAAATTCAGTTTCTGTGGAGACAAAAATACTGATCACAAACCTTTTATTTTAAAAGTTGGAGGACCTAGGATATAGTGGGATTACTGTATAAAGGTAAACAATTTTTTTTTGGCAAGTTTGGCACGAGATTTTGGTGCAGAAGATGCGAGAAGGATGGTGGAACAGTAGGAAAAGCTGTGTGATGAGGTGTAGTCAGTGAAGGAGTTTCACATCCCTAGGGTACATGTTAGTGGGGGTGGAGCGAGGTGGCGTGTGACAGCTAGAGTGAGGTATGGCCGGGTGGGTGACGTTTAGGGAATGTGGGGAGTTGTTGCAAGGTAAAAGATACCTTTTAAGAATGCCATGAAAGGCATGGTGTATAAGATTGTGTGAGATCAATGATGTTGTATGGGAAGTGAGATGTGCTGGTCTGAAGCGAAATGAGCTGGGGATTTTGGAGGAACAGTAGAGAGCACTGATGAGAGCGATATTTGGTGTGAAGTTGATGGCCAGTAATGAAGACTGCGGAACTTGATGCAGATGTTGGGTTTTTGGAAGAGGGCGATGGAACCGGTTGGCGAAGGCGAATAGTGTACATTGGTAATGGTATGGGCATATGCTGAGGAAGGATGCGAGCAATGTGTTAAAAGGGCTTTTGAGTTTTGAGGTGGGAGGTTTTGAGGAGGGGACGTCCAAAGAAGGCATGGAAGAAGCAAGTTGGAGGAGAGAGGATAGGAGGGTTGAGTTGGGGATGGAGGATTCATTCAATTCGGGGTGAACATGAAGGACGGAGTAAGGGCGGGTTGCTGGTGTGAATGTGAGGTGAATCCATCCGGCCCACCCCCGTTTACGGGGAATAAAAAATTCGGATTTTACAACTTTGGTTTTAGTTTTAGTAGTAGTAACAATTTACCACTATCTTGAATTGGAAAGTTTGACTTGACATGCGTACATGGCTTTGCAAACCCATTAACAGTGTTTTGATGTGTTATGTTAAATAATTGTTTCGTTGAAGCTTGCATGTTACATTTTGTGACATGTTTTGATTGTCTAAGTCATTTGTTCGGGTGGAAGAAAACTTTTTTTGCAAAGGATATGCCCTTATGTTTTTTCTTTCTTGTCATTTTGCTTTTGTTTAACACCTGTTGTGTTACAAGTAAAATTATATACACATTCAAATAATAAGGGAAAACTAGTCATTTCGAACCTGAATTCACTTGGGGATTGCTATTTTGAAAAGCTTAATAAAAGATAACTTTTTTAAATGATGTAGAATTTGCATAAATGTTTTATTAAAGCCCTGAAATTGGGGGTGATTTTAGGGTAAGGGTGTTTTTTTTTGACACCGGGTAGCTGCTATGCAATTATGTGAGAAAACACTGATTTACTTTATTTTTGTTCTTTCATGTGGGAATTATACCCCAATTGCTTTCTGAAAACAAAATGCAATTCTCCACACCAACTAATAATTATACATTAAAATTCATTCCCCTCCTCTGTCAATCAATGTCCCGTTCTCATTATTCCAAGCAAACATACCATTGTGAACCCGTGATTCACCCTGGGTCATAATTTTTCATAAATCACACCCATTCATAACTGGTTTTCGGATTACCTATATTAAGAAAAAAATACAAGCATTTACAGAACGCATGTGTCCGTCAACTATGAAAATTGAGCAGTTTAGGGCGACATCTTTAATTGTGGAAAGCCATTTTAAATGATACACAAACAATTCTAAACAAAATGGTTGTCCTTTTAAATTTCACTCAGTTTACACTAATTAGGGAGAACATAATGACCATTTAATAGTTTGCAGCATGTATAATTTGTCTAATATAATCAGATATTAGATAGCTAAATCAATCAATTCCAACATGAGCTAATAAGATTGTGGTGATTAGCGATTTAACATTATCACATTAAGGTAACCTTACCTTCATTTTATCACATGATATCAATTTGATTGGAAGGTATTGGGATGAGATTTCTTTGCAACAATTTTTGAAATCACATCACCCTGCCTGCCCTGTCCTGTCCCAACCCGCCCTGTCCTGTCCCAACATACCCTTCCTGTCCTGCCAGTGCCTTGGCTAGGAGTAATGGGCCATATCAAATTTCCTGAATTGATCCGATGCGCGCAATTCTAAACTTTTAATGAGGGAATGTCCAAACAAAAAAGGCTTCAGAGGGATTTTAAAAGTATATCCCCCCCCCAAAAATGTGGATTGCTTTTTATGCTGGGGGGGAAATAACACAACATCACCCTAGTACATAAATGTTAAAAAAATTACATTTTTTTTATTATGGTTTTTTGATTATGCCCAAATTTCCAGATTTTTTTTTTTATGGCCAAATTCTCAGTTTTCCTTCCTCCAGAATCTTACAACCCTGCCTCCCTGCTGGTTTCATCATTCTTTTTTAAAAAATACATTGTATACATTTAATTTTTAAAAAACAACATACCAAAGAAATGGTTTGAAAAAGCTGCAAATCATAGAAGCATATATTCACTACTTAACCCCCTAGCACTACCTGCTTTCATAAATCCTTTAATTAATACAATCCTTTCTGATTGGCTGGTTCATGATTATGCACTCAACAAACCAGTTGAAAGCATCTTCTAAATATTAGTGCTCGGCCCTGTCAGCTCAACCAACATTCTTAACATGTTGCTGATTGGCTCAAACATCACACATAAGTTCACTGCGACCTACATCAGCAATCACATATTTCTATTTGGACCATCAGCAATCCACATAAGTTCCACTGTGACCAATCCAGCAATCACATAACTTCCATTGTGACCAATCAGCAATCACATAAGTTCAACTTTGCCAATCAGCATCACTCAATTCCAATTGTGAGACCATCATCAATTTCCTCAAGATGGAAAACTTAAAAATTAAAAAATCACATAAGTTCCACTGTGACCAAAAAAAATCACGCAATCACAATAAATGTTTCTATGTTGTTGACCCATCAACAATCACATAATTCCACTGTGAACCAATCAGCAATCACATATGTTCATATGTGACCAATCGCAATCACATAGTTCCACTGTGACCACTCAGAACACATAAATTCCATTGTGAACGATCAGCAATCACATAAGTCCACTCCCTGACAAATCAGCAATTCACAAAAATTCCATTGTGACCAATCAGCAATCACATAAGTTCACTGGACCAATCAAGCAATCACATAAGTCCATATGTGAACACCCAATCAGCAGTCACCCATAATATGTTTAATTGTGACCATCAACAATCACATAAGTTCACTGTGGACCAATAAGCAATCACATAAGTTCCAGTGTGACCAACCAATCGCAATCCACATAAGTTACATTTGACCAATCAGGAATCGCCTAAGTTCCACTGTGACAATCAGCACTCACCATAAGTTCCCAGTGACCAATCAGCAATCACACTAGTTTATGTGCCCAATCAACAATCACTAGTTCCAACTGTGACCAATCGCAATCACATAGTTACATTGTGATCAATCAGCAATCACATAAGTTCCATTGTGACAATCAGCAATCACATAAGTTCCACTGTGACCAATCAGCAATCACATAAGTTCCACTGGACCAATACAGCAATAAATAAGTCTTGTGACAATCAGCAATACATTAAGTTCTATTGTGACCAATCAGCCATCACATAAGTTCCATTGTGACCAATCAGCAATCACACACAGTCCACTGTGACCAATCAGCAATCACATAAAGCATTGTGACAAGATCACATCACATATAAGTTCCATTTTGCCCAATCAGCAATCACATAAATTCCATTGTGACCATCAGCAATCACATAAGTTCACGTGACCAATCATCAATCACATAAGTTCACTATATGACCAATCACCAGGTAGCATTCAATTGTTAAAATTTCAAAAAACTCAAAAAATAACATAAGTTCCACTGTGACCAATCAGCCATCACCTAAGTTCCATTGTGACCAACAGCAATCATATAAGTTCCATTGTGACCAACCACCAATCACATAAGTTCCACTGTGACCAATAAGCAATCCACTAAGTTCGATTGTGACCTATCAGCAATCACATAAGTCCATTGTGACCCATCCGCAAGCACAAAAGTTCCACTGTGCCAATCAGCAATCACTAATTCCACTGTGACCAATCAGCATTCACATAAGTTCCATTGGGACCAATCAGCAATCACCTTTAAGTTCCATTGTGACCAACCACCAATCACATAAGTTCCACTCTGACCAATCAGCAATCAGCATCCCCCCCCCCCCCCCCCCCCCCCCGCACAGGTTCCATTTGTGACCCAATCAGCAATCACCTCCTAAGTTACCATTGTGACCAATCAGCATGCTAAAGGCCACTGTGACCAATTAGCAATCACACTAAATTCCATTGTGACCAATCAGCAATCACTTAAGTTCAAATGTGACAATCAGCAATCACATATAAGTTCAACTGTGACCAATCAGAATCAATAAGTTCCACTATGACAAATCAGCAATCACCTAAGTCTACAGTGGACAAATCAGGAGGAATCACCTAAGTTCCATTGTGACAAATCAGGAGGAATCACCTAAGTTCCAACCCTGTGACCAATCAGCAATACTAAAGTTCCCTGTGACCATATCATCAGCAATCACATAATTGACACTGTGACCATATCAGCAATCACAAAAGTTCCACTGTGAGAAGACCAAATAGCAATCACATAAATTCCATTTTGACCAATCAGCAATCACATAATTTCCACCACTGTGAGCAATCAGCAATCACATAAATTCCATTGTGACAAATCAAGCAATCACATAGTTCCACCTGTGAACCATTCAAATCAATCACAATAAGTTTTCCACCCATCCTCCAACTGTGAAATCGACCAATCACATAAGTTCCATTGTGACCAATCAACAATCACATAAGTTCCCACGTGACATCAGCAAGTCACCTAAGTTCCATTGTGACCAATCAGCAATCATATAAGTTCCATTGTGACCAACCACCAATCACATAAGTTCCACTGTGAACCAATCAGCACTCACATAAGTTCCACTGTTACCAATCAGCAATACAGTAAGTTTCCTTGTGGACCATATCATCATCACCAAGGCCACTGTGACCAATCATCAATCACTTAAGTTCCACGGTGACGCATCACAATCCACAAGTTCCATTGTGACCAATCAGCACTCACATAAGTTCCACTGTGACCAATAGCAATCACTTTGTCCATTGTGACCAATCAGCAATCAGGCAATTCCATTGTGACCTAATCAGCAATCCCTAAGTTCATTGTGACGCATCAGGAATCGCCTAAGTTCCCACGTGACCAATCAGCATCACATAAATGCCATTGTGCCCAATCATCAATCACTTAACGTTCAACTGTGACCATCCACAATCCCATCAGTTCAACTGTGAACCAATCAGCACTCACATAAGTTCCACTATGACCTCAGCATCACATAAGTTCCATTGTGACAAATCAGGAATCACCTAAGTTCCATTGTGACAAATCAGGCATCACCTAAGTTCCACTGTGACCAATCAGCAATTACTTAAGTTCCACTGCGACCAACAGCAATCATTAATTTCCACTGTGACCAATTCATCAATCCACAAAAGTCCACTTGGACAATCAGCAATCACCAAAGTTCCACTGTGACCAATCACAGCAATCACCTAAGTTCCATTGTGACCAATCACAGCAATCACACATAAGTTCTATTGTGACCATCAGCTTCACAAAGCTTCCATTGTGACCAATCAGCATCACATAAAGTTTTCCATTGTGACCAATCAGTCAGCAATCACATAGTTCATTGTGTGACCACATGCAATCACATACATTCCATTGTGACCAATCACAATCACTTAAGTTCCATTGTGACCAACGGCAATCACATATTAGTAAGTTGTATTGTGACCAATCAGCATCACATAAGTTCAGTGTTACCACTTCAAAAGGTAGTACACATGGGGTTTTAAAATTATGGTTAACCGCCTTTTGATCACCAAGTGTTTGTTCAAAATTGTGTTACCTATTCCTAAATATTCATTTCAGGAAGGAGTGGAAATGCAGTTTTTTCCATTTTTTCAAAGGAATATGGCTCAATTGTCACAATTTTGTCCCCAGGATCTCCGGTTTAACCGATGTAGTCAAAATTTTGGTTTTCAAGGAGAAAACTACTATTTTTCCTCATTTCCTCTGTGAAATCTTACAGCTAAATGCTTTTAGTTTGAAGTTATTACACAACGGTGCCCCATTTTGGTTGAATATTAATTCTACACTGTATTCTAGAGGGCATGTACAATCAGGTTTTTTACTCCATATCAAAACAGAATGAAATATCAGCATGAAACTTTAAAAAATTGGGTATTAGGGGTCAAGGCCATTCAAACAAGAGGGAAACTTTATAGATTTAATCCGCAACATCCCCCTTTAAGAGAACCTGTATCAAGAATAACTTACACAATATACGCTATAAAACAATTATTGAACTCATATGGGTGGTTTCATGGGAAACGGAATTAAACTAACCAAGCATTTTGTTCTGACCATGCGCTATTTAAATTCGCGCTACTGTATATGGGATATGTCTTGTGGTTATTCGATATCGGACGGCACAGAAGCGTCACACATCTTCACACATGATGCTTTCTATAATGTGTATTCCTATGGCATGTATGACCTAAACGTGACTGTTGGTATCGCATAACACATTATACACTAGCGCGAATTTTTAAATAGCACATGGTCAGACTAGATGGTTTTTATTCATTGTTAGGGTTATATAATCCATTTTTCTATGAAACCACTCGATATGTGGTAATAATTATTTTATAGTGTGTAATTGTTTAATATTTTCGTTGTAGGCGGGTTCTCGTTAAGCTCTAACCTTTTTCAGCCATACTATAATTCTTATCCTCTTTGTGATTGCATCAAACAAAATCATACAAGTTTCATTGTGACCAATTCCTCTAGCATAAAATCAATGCATGTGAAGAGAATTTTTATGTATTTGGAGTCCAAGTTTGGATGAACCCTATATGCACTTACCTAGGATTTATCCTTTTCTACATAGCAATATAAACTCTTTGGCATATTTGGACCAGACTTTGGCCTTCCCGTTCCAGGTCTACGCCAGATTCCAGCTGCATCAGCGTGTCGTCTAATTCCTCTGCCGACAGACATGCTGTAACTGACTGCAAAACGACAACAGACATTAACAAATGTGTTGATAAATAGTTCCAACAACTTGACATAGAAGTTTTACCCAAGTGTTATAAGATTATTATGTCCATTGGTACTCGGACAAGCCTCAGACAATGGGAGTATGGAGGATAGGGCTGTCGTTGTCCAGCTTATTTTAACTGTCTACATATCGCTAAAAAATTTCACACAATCATTCACACGACGGCGACATAAAATGTCCACATGAACTGAGTTACAATCGACCAGGGCGAATGCATCAATCATACCCCAAAACGTCAAATGCCCAAATACCATGTGCAGCACCCATGAACCGACATCACACGCCAAAAACTTGACCTAGAATATTCAATATGGCCTTCCCAATCTATGGAGTATAACAAATTAAACTGTTCAGCTTTATTACAGAAAGTACGGCACATGTGCTCCAGTGGAATCAGCGCTTGGGCCCCCACGCCAAAAGTTGTGGTTCGAGCCCCGCTGGGGCCAATGTGTTTTGCCCTGAGTAAGGTGCTTTACCTCCATTATCCTCTCTTATTTTCCTCTTACCCAGGTGTATAAATGGGTACCGAATTTATCAGTGCTGGACAGGTAACAGACTCGCTGTAGATGAGGTGTGGCAATCCCCCTACAACAACATCATATGGTGGAGTTCTGGACCAATCGCTCGAAAGAGAGATGGGCCACTCCGTTCTGTGTACACAGGTCCGTACCCTTTACCTTACTTACTCTTCACTTGAAAATTTATACTAAATTCTAGAAACACCAATATATATTGACTATCCAATAGTACTTTGCGGTTCTATTCCTCCTCAATTCCCCAATTTCAGGGTTTGTAATTTAATATTAAAACAAAATGTTTTCCAGAAAATGGGCGACTAACGAAATTACGTGAATGCACTGTAAAAAATAATTATATTAGTGTAATTTTTTTTATTAAAGTTGACATAAACTTCTAGCCCGTGGTATCTCGCAACCCCTATAGATACGAATTACTGGGGTACTGAAGCATGGTAATTACGATGATGTCATTTGGGAACACCCGATAACAACATGCGACACGAAGCTATCATGGGCAACAGGTACATGCATGCCTATTTATGCAGTGGTACAAGGTCATGTCAATGTCAACTCCAAACATGGTGAGGACAGGGAACGGCGCGAAGTGAAATACCGGTCATTTGCACGGCTGTGGTGCATTTATTATGTAATAAATATTTGACCTTTCGTACTCTGGTACTAGAAAAGGAATCATAATTACAATAGTAATCAAAATACGTAAGAAAAGTCGATTGTTAGTGAAAAATTATATTTTTGAGACGATTACTCGCATTTGGACCTGGTTCGGTGTGTCGCATGTGTCGATTTGGGAGAAAATATGGCGGACATGTCGCAATATGGCTTGTCGTGACCACTACTGTTTGACATAAGAGTGTCGACGACGGCCCTAATGGAGGACGAAGCCTCTTGAAATTGCCAGTTTATCTAGGATAGTGGGTCTGAATATTGACAAATCAATCAGTCAAATTTGAATAAAAATACAAATAGTTGGAAACCAGGTATCATTTGGTGTATTATTAAAAAAAACATTTGCTCCACCAAATCACCCATACATGTAGTTAGCAGTCTTTAGCATAGGGTTTGTACAGTGAGGATCTTTTAGGGTTAAAGGACCATGGGGTTCATTCCCCAAAATCATGTGTAGGACCTATGTGATATACTAACTCATGCGTATGTCCTACATAACAGAATTTCATACCAGTGACACAGTGCTATGGACAAATTGGTCCAATTAGGCATGACATCGTATACACGTAAGTTTACGTCCGAGTTTCGGGAACCAGACCCCCGATCACTAATAGTCTCATCCCCTGAACTCCTGAATTAACTGGAAAGTGGTCAAAATTTTGCAATCTGAAGATAATCTATATTTTTCTCATTTACCCTGTGAAATCTTAGCCTAAAGGAGTTTGTTTGGAGTATGAGCAGAAATGTGCTCCATTTTAGTCGACCAAATAATTTTTAGATAGTAGGCCTACTCTATGGGCTT
>JAMKCH010002170.1:0-38388 GCA_023653785.1 Ophioderma brevispina | reverse complement strand
CTAAATTACCTAATATAATTTGCATGTTATAGTATTGGAAATTTTCTAGTGCTTATAGTACTGGAAATTGTTCTAGTGCAGCTACCTTTTGCATGTGCACTTGCAAAGACATGTGCACTTCAACTTTGTCTTCACACATTTGCACCGAGAGCAGGTGTTTGCACAAGTGCACTTCATATTCAGGTGAAACACATCTTTGGTGAGAGGAATCGAGGTCCAAATGGGAGGCAGCTTGCCATCCTCTACCTTCCACCCATGGTTAGTTGGGTCTACTGCAAAATCTGTAGCTTTCGACTTCTTTTGGTAAGTTCACTTTAATTATGTTTAAGTAAACATGTAAGTGATATAACAAAGACTAAAACAATATTAAAAAATACCTTGACATGTGCATGATTTAAGCCCAGATTTAAAGTAATATAGGAGGAGATTTTTTTATACAAATTTCTCTCAAATTGCATTTGATCGGTTGTAGACACCTACCGAGAACATTTTGAGGGTTTATTGGACAAACAAGCGAGAAAGAAAACCGCAAACATTGTAATCATCCCTATAGAAAACCAAGCTTTGATTTTCTGTTGTGTACGATAGAAAATACTAAATATCATCTTATTACATAAAGGCAGCTTATTCACCTCAGGTATAAGCTAATACATTGGTAAGCATTCCAAATAGGCAAAAAACCTGGGTTAAAAAATGAGGGCGCTTCTCTCTGGAAATGTCCTCATGTCTCTTTAAGGCCCAGATCATAACCATGAGGGCAATCAGAAATCATAATGATAATGCTTTTCAGTCTGTTATAGTAGGGGATCCTCTCAAAAAGTGTAAAATTGTAGCAGTAAAGGCCTATGTATATATTTTTAATATCTGATAGATGTACACTGCACCTAAATCTAGCTTAACATTTCTCATACTAGGGAAAATTATTTTTGGTATGTGTTTTTAGGGGGGAAGCAGGTAAAATAAATGACAGAGTAAACCAAGACAATTAAATCAGAATTTTTTTTTTTTTTTGTTGCTTTTGTTTTTCAACAGACCATAACAAAATTTCATGCTATTCATTTCCCTCGATCATGTCACATGTTAAAAATTGGTACACTCTAAAAACTGCCTATTCAAAATTACAAGTTATCTTGTCCAGGGGGAATTAATAGAATTATATTCAAATTTGTCGAAAGTCAACTAGAAATTCAAAGGTAACAAAAAGTGTTGAAAATATGTGTAGCTGGCAAGTGCATACAAGAGCTCTATCAGGTTGTTTTTTTTAATTGTAGGTCATATGGGAATTTCCATTTTACCTTTGACAATTTTGAATAGAATTCTATTAAGTGCCCCCTTCTGACAAGATATCTTGTCATTTTTGAATACGCAGTTTTTAGAGTGTATAAACCATTGAACATAATTAACTGTAAAGCCCACAAAGTCTTTACTTTTACAGTCTTGTTTTAGTCTTTCAATTTTACTATCTACTATAAACAGCACTGAACTACCAAAATTCACAAATAAATTTGTAGAAAACTGTGGAAAGGAGCAACTTCAGCCTATACTAAAATTCAGATTAGGCAGGCCATACAAAATATTGGATTCCTCCAATGTGCATCCGGGATAAGTTTATTTCTTTGTCACGATGTGCGCAAGACAAAAGGAATGAGTAGCGGACCACTTTCCTATCACCTTTCTTCCAGAATCAGTTACAGGATAGAAGATCCCAGCACAAGTTGCATGAATCCAATACTCGCAAGATTTCATTCCACATTTAATCCAAGTGGAATCTTTGTGAGCAAAGTCCGCTGGGCTTAAATAAACGGTTCCACACAGCAGACATGCATTTTAATCTTTGGCTTGTGCTTAGTTGGTTTGCTTTGTTGATGACCCAGTTGGTTGGTTGGTTGCTTGTAGGACTGGAGTGGATAGATGTGCCAGATGTTTATGGTTGATTAGATTCTTTGTCATAATCAAGACGACCCTGTGGTGTGTGAGAGCTATTTGGTGTGGTACGCATGTGCTTTGAGGGCTTTTCCAGGGCTCCTCCTTGTGGTTGTTGAAGTAAATGGTATTACTTCTGTTTGACGTGAGGTAGCAGGTGCCGCTGATGTTACATTTCTGGCTGGAAAGTTAGGGGACTCGTAGCTACGAGTCGTGCCGCCATTCCACGTTGGTTAGATTCCAGTTTATGTGGCAGTTGGTCAATGTGTGCAATCGCTTGCCAGTGTGGTCGATCTTTTCAAGTAAGAGTCGCTACGGCTTTCCCCTTCTCGCAACTCCATCTTAATGTGCCCTTCACTATCAAAA
The DNA here is from genome assembly GCA_023653785.1 of Ophioderma brevispina. Taxonomy (NCBI): domain Eukaryota; kingdom Metazoa; phylum Echinodermata; class Ophiuroidea; order Amphilepidida; family Ophiodermatidae; genus Ophioderma; species Ophioderma brevispina. Next base: position 36,099 of record JAMKCH010002170.1, on the reverse strand, counting down.
CTCATCCTTGTGTATTTGCGGGGGGGGCTTTGTCTTGTCATTTCCAGCTTTTCCATCCTCACAATCTTCACCCCGCTCCTCACGATCTTCACCCCGCTCCTCACGATCTTCACCCCGCTCCTCACGATCTTCACCCCGCTCCTCACGCTCTTCACCCCGCTCCTTACGCTCTTCACCCCGCTTCTCACAATCTTCACCCCGCTCCTCACGATCTTCACCCCACTTTTCACGATCCTCAACCCGTTCCTCACTATCTTCAGCCTGCTCCTCATGATTTTCACTGCCTTCAATGCATTTGCATTTTTTTCGAAATCCTCAATGCTATTAGTAGTCATCTACATGTAAAACATGCTTGAAACACTCTGAAAAAACACTACTGTGCAGTGCCCAATGTTCGCAGGACCTCAAATAAGCGATAGCTTCCGACTCTAGCTTCTGGTACAATGCAATGTGGGATCGGTTTCCCTCTTCCTCTGGTGCTGGTTCAGATAGCATACCTGATATGTCTTATGATTTCCAAGAATACCACACTGATTCTGAGGAAGGGAACGGCGTTACTATAAGATGGATATAAGTACAGATCATGTGCTTCCAGTTGTTGAGCACCCCTGCAGATGATTCAGTTGATGCACTGATAGATCAGAATCCCACACAACCAATAGATCCAGCTGAAACCCTCAAAGATCTTGATGCTATCATGAAACATCTTAAAGAAATTCCTGATACGTGGGAGAGCTTGCAGATGACGAAAAAGAAAAACTGGCTACTATCACACATAAGCTTGCATTGGAAACATTATCCACTTGGATCAGTACAATGATAGCATGACAGTGACAAAAGAAAGTCACAACAAGAAATATTTAAAGTGGATAAGTGAAAGAAAGAAAATGCTTGTTGGCTTCATTGCAGGGTGCACAAACACATCAAAGCAAAGTACAGATAACAACAGAACAGCATGGTTTATACAATAGAACAAGTTTTGAATACAAGACACTTGCACACAGTTTCTCCATTTGCATTTCAGAGAAATGTAATCCAGTATTCAGTGACGGGGTCTAATTAAGCTTTCCCCCGGCGGGGGCGTATACTAGAGTACAGCTGTACATAAATTCACCTGCTCCTCCTCCTCCTCCTGTTCCGAGTGGAGATATGCACATAGCCATTGACAACAAGCAAAGGGTGGGGAAATGGTCAGACAGAATACGAGAAGGTTCCAGTATAAGGGTGGATGTACAACAATGACATGCATTCAGCCTGCAAAACAGCAACCTTCAGGAACAAGATGACCTGAAACCTGGAGCTTGGTGAAAGAGAGACACGACCGACAACATGTCTAAGTTGGTAGAAAATATAGAATGTGAAGAAAGTAATCATATGCGTATATTTTGCCAATACAGACAGAATTTCGTAGACGAAATCATACAGGATGTAACGAAGAGTCAGATCATGTAGAACATGTATATCCCAAAAGAAACCGGTCGACAGAGGGAAGAAATACATATACTCTGTGTGCAAGTTTGTCAATGCTGAAAGCGGCGTCTGTTTGAAAAGTGTGGACATGGACCCCAGATCTGCGCTTGGATGCTATCCTTATTATCATACCCCAGCACACCATCAAGATGCACCCCCTCCACTTCCATTTCAGAACCATGCATGGGTCAATTCCTTGTAGCAGGACGTCACGTATTAAAGGCTGGACTCAGAGATCGAAATATAAATTATTGAGGATAAATTAAAAATAGTCATCTAGAAACTAAGCTAGTCACCCTAAAATGATCAATTCCAAAGATTGGGATTAATCGGATTTTCTGTTTTCATGCCGTAAAAACATTATGCACAGTATAACAGTGCCATAGGATACCGGTTATAACAAAAATTCGGATCCGGAAATTTTATACAAAGTTGTGGATCTTTCTTTCTGAAGGACTTCGCTTTGGCCTTTGTTATTTCACACATGATTAGTATTGAACAGCCTTTGTACCTGCAAAACCCCATGACCTGTTGCCAATTGCGTGCAGCCTCATCGGGAAATCTCTGAGTCAGCCTTGAAGAAAGATCATGGCATCTGTAGAAGGCAAAGCAAAATTGGAGATTTGATAAGCCTTAAGAAATGGACATATGTGTGGTGTGATGCAGTGCCATACTTGAATGGTTCCAAAGTGCAGGAGGAGTACAGAAATGAGGGTGATGAGGGGGATTGGCTAGTGTGACCTGACACTCATCATCAGAATATGCAGTTGATGAGGCAGAAGGGAAAGTTAGTAGACGCTTTTTTTCAGTAGCATCTTCTCAGACCGGGCCCAGGGCATATCGAGCTAATATGGCCACGTTGCAATGTTGAAACTGTTATAGCATCCCATATTCAGTATTTCTCGTGGGTGGCAGAGTCCCGATGTGTCAGGAAGTATAAATAATGGCATTGACCTCATAGGTCTCAAAAGATTTTAAATACTTTACTCATGTCAAAGGAACTTGTTCCACATTTCAAAAGCAAACAATGTATGTCAATACTAAAAATTGCAATGCCAACACTTACATGGAATGGGTTAGAGTAAAAGGCCAAGATTTCAAACTATATTTGTGTGGCAAGCTTGTTTCACCTACTTACTTGCCTCAGATGTACACCGAGAGTGTCAGAAAAAACGAGGGGGAGAACTCGTATTTACGCGATGCCGGTAATTAAAAAATATGTCCACGCCGAAGGTTGCGATCACTAACCTGCATAAATACAAACGTCAAAACACCCCACCCCCCCCAATTAACCCCGCAACCACTCACACCCCCTCCCCAACACCCCGCAAAACCCCACCCCCTCCCAAACACCCAGGAAAACCCCAAACAACACCCCACAACTCCACACCCTCTCCAAAAACCCCCAACTCCCCAACACCCCACCCTCATCCCCAACACCCAATCCCTCTTTTAAGCCCATCAAACACACCAACCCCACCCCAAACGTAACATGCCTCCCCTTTCCCAACAAGCTGCAAACGCCATTCCCCTCCGGCAAACACCCTAATCCATCCCCAACAACCAGCACCCTTCCCCAACACCCCGCAACACTCTCACCCCTCCCCAACACCCGCAACAATCCCTCCCTCCCCAACACCATTGCAATACCCAACCCCCTCCCCAACAACCGACCAATATTCCAAACCCATTCCCCAACCCCGGCAACACCGCACCATCCCCAACACCTCACCCCCTCCCCAACACCTCACCCCTTCCCCAACACCTCACCCCCTCCATATTTTTGCCTATCCGATGTACCGTTTCAGAGATACAGCAATTACCCTATTTAATTAGCTTCATTTGCATACCTTAGCCGCATTATCAAAATAACTTTCAAATTGCAAAAATATATTTAATTTTTATGATAGGTTTCATGCATGTGCAGACAGGAATTTTGAGTATCGATTGCACCGGTTCAAAATTATAGCAATACGCCTGATTTTTGCATGATTTATTGTTCATGTGCATACTCACAATTCACCCGAAAATCAATGCCCAAAATCTAATCAGGTTCAAGCACTCTTCAGCCCGCTTTCCTTACCACCAAGTACATTCATTTACGCATTACGGAACTCAAGACAGAAAACTTCTACGCAGGCCTTGCAGGAACATTCTCATAAATTATGCAAATTAGATACTTAATTAGCATAATTTACGGTCACAATCTAATAATATCGAAAACTTGTTGACCCGCTTCTTTCCACCAAGTACATCATTATCCGCCCTTACGGAACTCCAGATAATCGCACACAACATGGGTTAACATATTTTTCACAGACGGCGAATGGACGAACGAAGGACACTGCTCTTTCATTTCAGAGTCCCCCTTCCGAACATCGTCTCGGGGGGGAACAAGAAGTGATCATATTATGGCTGGTCACATTGCCTTTGCACCACTTTTTATGCAAGATCAATCCAAGGTAAAGAGAGGTCCATTTGCGTGATAATGGCCGATCCGTGCCAATAACACCTGAAACCTTCAAGATATCACGGATAAAAGCTTTCACATCTGTGGGGTCCAACATAACAAATGAGGAACAACGGGTGGATTCTTGCACAAGGAAGCCCACCGTAGTAAAAATGTCATTAATTAACCTCCAAGACCGTTCACCAAGACTACACTTGGCACAAGCGTATGTCGGAAAGAGCAATGCGTTACCGAGATAAAGCATCAGCATCATTCGAAGAGAAAGGAATGGTGTATAAGAGCTGTGGAGATCAGTGATGCTGTAATGGGAGTGGCGACTGGTGTCTTAGGCGAAAATGAGATGGGCTTTTTGAAGGAGGACGGAGATAGCATGGTGAGGGCGATGTGTGGTGTGAAATTGATGGACAGGAATGAAGACTGAGGATTGATGCAGATTTTGGCTTGGAAGAGGCAGTGGACGGTTGGCGAAGGCGAATAGTGTTTACGTTGGTATGAGCATGTGTTTAGGAAGGATGATGACATGTGTTAAGAAGGCTTTTGAGTTCCGGGTAAGCGGTTTAGGAGGCGGGGACGTCCAAGAAGACATGGAAGAACAAGTGGAGGAGGCGAAGTAGGCGGGTTGGGTTGGAGTATGGAGGTCCACGGGAATCGGGTGAAAGGAAGGAAGGGTCAGGTCGGTGTTTGCTGCAAAATGTGAGGTGAATCTGCCACCCCGTTGACGGGATAACACCGTATTTCAAACTTTGGTTTAGTATTATTAGTGTAACTGCAGTTGGCATTGATACTCACTGACAACAGGTCCCCCCAAAATGAACTGACATGAAGAGCTATGATGCGTCGAGAGTTACACAATGTAAAACTGTTCACAGCGCCCTTCGAGATGTAACCAATTTCGAAGTATATGGGTGCACCCTTGGCCGTGATCATCCCAACCACCTGGTGTTCATTTTGAAGGATGCTTACCTACAGTACAAAGATCAAGTAAAATGAACGGTCAAATCTCAGGTGGGATAGTGAAAAACCAACTACATACATTACTCCCCAAGAAAAGGCCAATGGAGAGAATATAGAAGTCAAAGGAACAAATGAGGAAATCGTCACATTGGTACGGACATTACAGGACCCACTTCAATTTAGTGAAGAGATACATACATTGAAAAAAGGCACAAAGAAAGAGGTAATACATTGAAATATACTACCAAGTCTTAGAAGCAGTCGAATTGGAAGCGTCTCAAAATCTGACAGATGAGGTTGAGGAAGAAAATAACGAGACTATATACTGCCCAAATTAAATACAAAGGTATAAGCTTTGATAAAGATAATTATGACTATGCTGTATTTGCAGGATATTTTTTTTGGTAATATTGAAATAGGAAACTCCCGACGTTGTTATGATGTATAGCTATTTCTCATCACAAGCTATAACGTTATTGCTCAATTTTGACCTTGAAATGCGACTATTTTAGTATTTATCAATCATAACTGGTCTGATATCAATCTCCGCCCGCGCTTTTTTCCTGCAACACAAATCGCATTTATGAAAAGGGAACCAGAACATTAAAATAATGAAAAGAAAGCCAAGACTATACACTCATCTTCAGGAAACCTACAATCTATTATATTATGCATAGCAAATGTTTTAATTGACATTCTCATATTCACAAAGAGTACTAGTGATGTATACAAATATACAAGTTAATACATGATCTAGATGCAAATATTTACAAAGTTAGAGCATATTATCGTTTAGTAAGTGCTGTTCAAGATTTAATTGCCATGACCTCCTTCATGTTGACTGGCGCCACTTTCTCACAAAGCCCATCAGGGCTCTCAAACGTACTCACACCTTTTCTTTTCAACACCCAGCTGCTAGAACATCTGTTTTGGCAAAGTGTTTTTTTTTTCTTGGACTGTTTTATTATTGGAATAATTTGCCTCCTCACCTAAACAGTTTCAAGACTGATTTGAGCCAATAAGTCAATTAGCAGCCATTGCTAAGGACTATCACTTTGATTCTCTAGTGTGATGCGGGAACCGGCTTTACACCAAATTTTACCAACATCCTAGATAGTGCAAACTATACCTTTCTGGCGGGTTCATGCTCATGCCTACAATTTGATACCAAATTGTGAAAGATCCATACATTTGAAAAAATTAGGCCCTTGTTCATATACGGTGCATCAAATGCCCTCATGTAAACCAATGTTCTTGTCCCTAGTCTTAAAGTGGCCACTTGTAAAAATAATAATCTCCACCAAATTAAAAATCATCTGATGTTCGGCAAGGGGGCCTCCGCAAGCTTAAAGTCTTGTCCAACAAAGTCAATAGGTTATTTTGTTGTTTTTGACAAATAAATGATGTATCTGTGATTTTGACCAGAAATTCTCACAAACGGTGTGTTATGAGGTTAGATAAACAATCTTCAAAGAAATATCAATCCAACGGCATCTTCATGGCAGAAAAAATTTTACTAAATTATGTCAGTGGGAAAGGAAGGGCAATACACAGAATAGCAAAACATGACCCATATGACAGAGCTTGTGGGTTATAGTTTGAAGGCCAGTGTATTGTGGTAAGTTCAAGCCTTTATAACCGTTAATAATAGGACAATAGGGTTAATGGTACGGGAATGTTTTCTTTCCAGCATGTGCACACAATTATAACACAATAGACCAATAACATTGTTACGTTCTGTGTCGGTCACGTGACCCGGATGTTGCTGCTCGCAGGCAAACATTAGCGGTCACTGTATACCGCATATTTAACCATAAAAATATGTTCTAATTAATTATATTACTGCCCCTGTATTAATTCAACAATGCCAGACAGTTTTTGTTCCGCGTGTTTCATTGCGCTAATCGAAGGACTCCAAAGGCGGGAACAATCGACTGCAGTTTTTTTACACTATTCTCATTATAAGCTCAAAAGCTGATGATCCAAAATTCTAACAATGTATACATTTTTTGAAGAGGCATATTATAAGGGGGAAATTAAATTCTGCAAGTTTGAATGGATATCAGGGTGGGTCTACCAAAATATACAGGGTGATAGGACAAAAAAAAAAAAAGACATAAAAATAACATTATTTTTAACACTGCATTTTCCAGGCATTATGAAAATGGAAAAAAAAAAATCAATATTCATATTTATTGCAATGCAGTACTAATAAATCCTTTCAGGCCACACTGTCCCCCGTTATTTGTTGTAGAAATTAGAATAGGCATGTGGGCTAAAAAAAAGGGTACAAAAAAGTAATGAATATTTAATGCATTTTTCCATTAAAGTGACAGGATTTTTAAGATACGAATTACTCTCAAATTGCACAGGAGCGATTGTAGACCACCTACCAAGAACGTTCGAAGGTTTATTGGACAAAACAAGTACAAAAAGAAAACAGCAAACCTTGTTTTGAAACTGCCCCGAATATCGTAATTGTCCCCATAGAACACATGCTTGACTTGCTGTCGTTCATGACGAAAGCAAATGACTAAATCATTATTATTATTACATAAAGACGGCGTATTCGGCTTATTCAAATTCATAGGTGTGTGTGATCTAATAACCTGGAATAGCATTTCCAAAATGCAAAAAAACCCGGGTTCGAAAAAAATTGGGGGCGCTTATTTCTGGTAATGCGCCTCATGTCATAAGAAAAATTTTTAGCTAATAGCATTCATTATTACATGGTTGTTTTGTAAAGGTATCATCTTGAACTTTATGTTGTATCAATAGTAATAGTGCAACAGCAATATAGAGGGTGGTCAAAATGCGCTGAACCTCCCTTGGGACCCACTACATGATATGTGATCATTGAAATCAACTAAGCTGAATAATAATTAAAACAAATGTGTTTATTTCTAATCTAAATCATTACCAAGTGTTAGCAGACGTGAGCTTATAGGTGATGAACAAGAAAAAAAATAGAAACACAAAAGCAGATGTATGCAGGCTCAATGCTGGATGCAGGTAATGTGAAGGATCTGAGCAACGGAAACCACTGGTACTGGATGAGCGAGAGGTGTAAGGTTCTTACGATGGAGATCATCAGTTGGAAGCTTACAGTACTTTTTTGATAATATTATTTGATTTGGAACTGGATCCTTCTCTTCAATTCCACTCAGGACAAGATTGGTGAGTAGGCCCCTTCTACGTTACATTTTTGGTAGTATTTTTCATGTCAGTTCTCAATTACCCCAAGCCTTTTAGGCATAGATAGGTCTGGTCTTGGCCTGGGGTAGACCTGTCACTATCATGCCTAACTAGGAGTAGGAAGTAGGGAAGCTAAATAATAGGAAAATAAAATGTCACGGGATGTAGTTTGACCAATCGGTGAACAAAGACTATGTAGTCGGGATATAAAACGAATATTGAATGGGTTCTTATATCGGGTGATGGAATGGAGATTATCACTCCCTCGTTGGCCTAGCATAGCCTACTATCTCTGTGGCCTAGCATACATGGACTACTATCTATGTAGGCCGAGCAGACTAGTAGGCCTCACGCCACTACTATGTAGGGGCCTACCCGCTATTCTGGCCTACGCCTCGGGAGTGTTGAATGAAAGTATTTTAGGCCAGGTATGCTAGTGCAATCGGGAGCGTTTAATCTCCATCATCAACCCTAATTGACCAGTCAATAGTTGTTAATTAAATATTTAAAGACTTCGATTTGACAGTACATAATATTGTGGAAAGTAAAAGTAAACAAGTTCTTAACTCAGGAAACCTTGTACATGTCATGTAGTACCGCGGTAGGCCTACACGTGCAGTTGCGGTAAGAATCTTGTCCCAGACTTTTGGAGAACCACACCCCGGCACACACCCAGGCATCCTTCACTGCACTTGTCATTTGGCTTCTGCTCCGCGTGAACCAGGGCGCGGATGAGAAACAAAAACTGGGAGTTAGGGAACTTGGTAAAAGACGCACTTTTCACATAACCCGATGCAAAGTAATTATTATAAGACATCAAGGGAATCTTGTAGGCTTTTAGAGATCACCGTGCGCGATGGGCTTGGGTGTGGAGAGGTAATAACGTCGCCGTAGGGCATCGATGGCAATCTTTTTTTGTTATCTCCCGACACAGTAGAATTTAACTCATAAGGATCGGGTAATTGTTCCGTCAGTATCTCTGCGATTGTTTTCAGATAATTCTAACATGATTCACATTTCGTTCCGTCTTCACCGATAAAATATCTTGAAGAAAAAAGTTCGCGAAAACTGCACAACAGCCAGATGCTGAGATACCGCTTGTGTCAAGCCAGCTGTTACTGTGCTGGGACAGCTGGGACCTCGAATGTTTTGCCTGCGAGGCTGCATGGGCGCGCATCGTATTTACAATTGATGCTGATCGTCAGATGTAACTGGTACTCTAGCCAGGGCATTCTTTTTTTCCTATTTCAATTTATGCCCATGGGTAAGCCAGATTGGAATTCTTTTCATAAGTAGACAACTCTTGTATTTAAGAAAAGTATTGACATGTTAGGCTTGAACTTAAACAACAATACACTGTCCTCAAAACATCACATAGCCACAAGCTTGGTTGAGTGTTGGGTTTATTCTATGCTTGCCTTGTATCCAATGAAAATGATGTGATAACATTTAATTTTCTGCCATTGTGGAGACCCTTGTTTGGTATATTTTTTGGAAAGTTGTTTACCTAACTAATAACACAACTCTTGGAGAATGCTGGCCCAAATAACATATGACAATTCTCATTTTTTGGTGTTTGTCAAAAAAACAACAAAACATCCTATTGCTTTGTGTACAAAACTAGCTCACGGACGCCCCCCATAGCCGAGACATCAGAAATGAAGTTTAATTTGGGGAGGTTCTTATTTGACAAGTGGCACCACTTTAGGACTAGGGACAAGAAAATTAATTGACAATGAGGGGCCATTTGATGCACCCTACTGTCCAATGATGACTCAAAGTGCAATGAACTTTATCACATTTTTCACCATATCTCTGCAAACTGAAAGTATAATTTTCCGATTCCTTATGATAGACGAATCATTTGAGATACTTAACTAAATCGAACACTGATATGATGATCTCTTTGGGATCAAAGATGGCTGAACACGGGACCCCTTAGGCAATATTTGATTTTTTGGATCATCAAATTCTGTAACTAGATGTCGTAACTACTACTTACTAAACCAAAAGTTTTAAAATCCGGTTGTGTCACTAGCAACGGGGGTGGCCGGATTCACCTCACATTTGTTTTTGTTTTTTTTTTTTTTTTTTTTTTCAGCAACGCCCGGACTCATTCCTTCCATTTCACCCGGTCATGCATCCCCATCATCAAACCCAACAATCCTACTCTCCTCCTCCCACTTGTTTATTCCATGTTTCTTTGGACGGTCCATCCTCCTCAAACCGCTCCCTCGAACTCTCAAACGCCCCCTTCTTAACACACATTCGTCATCCTTCCTCAAACACATGCCCATACAACGTACACTATTCGCCTCGCCAACCGGTCCACCGCCCTTCCAAACCCAAAATCGCATCAAGTCCTCAGTCTTCCTCCTGGTCCATCAACTCTACAACACACATCGCTCTCATCATTGCTCGCTCTCTCTGTCCTCCTCAAATCCCCATCTCAATTTTGCTCCAGACCCCACGGTCTCACTACCATACAGCATCACTGATCTCACACAGCTCTTATACACCATCCTTTCATTCTTCAAAGGGATATCTTTTCCCATGCAACAACTCCCACATTCCCTAAACTTTCACAAACCCATACCTCATCTCGCTGTTCACAGCAACCTTCACATCCACCACCCCCACTACACCGATCCCCTATGGGATATGTGAACTCCTTCACTGACTACACCCCATCACACAACTTTTCCTCCTGTTCCACCCATCCTCCAGCTCCCTTCTACATCTTATACACACAAAATCTCTTGCCAAACTGGGGCACTCTTTTATCTTTGTGCATCTCCCATGGCTCCATTTCCCACATTTATCAACACCACAAGTGAAGTTGCTTTTACTCTCTTCCCACAGACCCCACATGGGTCTACCTTACTCGCTACCACCTCCTCTCCGCCCCACTCACCAGCACTTTGTCTTTCCAAGGTTTAACTTCAGACCCTTAACTCTCGAAAGCCTTCTTCCAATTCCAAAACTTCTCCCTCAGTCCCTCCAATGTCACACTCATTAAAACCAAGTCATCCGCATTACAACATCTCACTCAGCAACCTTCTTTTGCACTCTTCCATGTGACCACATTCAATTACAATGGCAAAAATCAATGGCGAAAGTACAGAACCTTGAGTGCACACCAACCTTGGACCTTCCAACTCCTCTGACAAAGCAGACCCCACTCTAACTCTAGTTTTGGCTCCGTTCTACCAAACTCATCCACTGTCTCTAACCACTACTTCTGGTATCTCCTTCCTCATCGCCACTCCATCACTTTCCATAGGTACACTATCAAATGCCTTCTCCAAGTCTCCAAAACACAGATCACAGCTTCTTCCCTTTAGCTTGGTATTCCTCTGCAACCTCCTTAAAATAAAAAACTGAACTCTATCGCAGAGATTCTAAAAATCATGTTAGAATAGCGTAAGGAGGGTTAAATGGAACCACATGTAGGTAATTGCTAGACTAAATGGAGATAAATTGTCCAGATATATCTCTACCCAAAGACTACTGGGACCAAGTTTCGTTGGAGATTGAAGTTCATTGCAGACAGAAACAATGAATCCTAACCCAAATTTGAAACATACATACAACACACAGAAGGAATCGCTATCACAAGATCTCCCTTTGCTTAAAAGCCATCAGGAGGGGAATAAAAATGATCAATGGCAGATCCGAATCAGAAAATCAGGGGTGCAAAGCAGAGTTTAAAAATTGTGCATATCAACCAATACGATGAACTGATTCACAAACAACCCTCTACACATGTATTGCAGCAAAGAATAAGTCTGTTTACTGTAAACTCGCAGTATTTAAACTCTTTCTTGCGCCCTGCTTTCCGAATTCTGGATCCGCAACTGTTCATGTCATGGACTGACTTTGTAATTGTAAACTGAATAATAATAATGTGGAAAAAACCATAGTCAATATAAAAAAAAAGGGATCCCCAAAAAACCCAGCTGTCTTATGAAAGAAACATCTGTATACCAAGCTGAATTAAGATCCAGCTTCTTCCAAAACAACTCCTTTGGATGCCGCGCTCAAAGGAACACACCCAGCGGATCATTGTAGATGGCGCCAGCTGTCATCCAATCCCCACACAGCATCTGGGGTGGCACTTAACTGCTTCAAACTGTACACCCAAAGGGGGCTCCACAAGATGAGGCTTGCGCGTATCAGGAGGGAAAACAAAACACTTCGCATCCTTTTGGAAGAGCCCATACCATACCTACAAAAATTAATAAAATACACCATGTTAGCACAATAGGAAATTTTGAAAGAACTAGAATTCCGCAGGTTCTCGGCTTTCGCGCTTGGAATTAAAAGAATTGAGCTGTGAGCAGCCCAGCCTATGTTACAACTGAATTCACAGACCTGTGACCTTTGACCTAATTCAACAAACCAGGGATACAGATTTGCACCTATGATTCAAGTTTGAACTTCATCTTTTCAATGGAGGTCAATTTTAACATTTTCAGGCCTATTTTCATCTTGGGACCTCACATGACTTGACTTGGCACATTGAATGAAATTTTGACTCATCAAAATATGAGGAATCCCATGGTGCACATATGACACAAATTGCGTCCAAGGAAATTCCACTTTTCAATTGAGATCAATTTAAAAAACTTAACATTTAGTGTCATATACACACAAACACAACACACACATCCACAAATACACATGACACAGATTGGTCAAGTGGTCCTGCCGTAGACTGGCAGCCCACAACAACTAATGTTTTGACTAGTTATCCAAATCTTCAGAAAATATAACAAAAACGTATTCTCAATACTCTTACTTTACTAAGATCTGCATTGAGAAGAAGCTTACAATTTAATATTACTAAAAGATTAAGTTCAGCAAACCTCATACTAAAAGCACTTCCACCTATTTAGAATCACTTTGAAGTTAAAATGGACCATAAATTGCCACTTTTGCTAATGAAAATTAAGTTTCAATGCGATCCCCCTGCTGCTCCCATTGTTTTACATGAGGTATATATAAAGCAACCTTTGACCTGACAGATCAATGTCTCTAAAATTGTCATAGAAAACAACACAAGCAATGATATTTGCAAGTTATGCCCATGTGCCTTTTCAACATCGGCCCCAAAAAGCCTGCCCGATGCACAGATGAAAGGTGACAAGTGATGTCATGCCATCATGTATTACAGTCAATAACAATACGGTATATACATCAACAAGGCCATGGTATGTGAGTTTACGAAAGTGCTTTTCAACATCTGCCAAAAAGCTTGCAAGATGATAATTAAACAAGGTGACCGTGATGTCATGCAATGGCTAGCAGTCAGTCGCAATGAGTGGAAAACTAACTTCTTTTGGAATCTTACACAATATGACATCAAAAATTGGTTTCAAAATTATACTCTCCATCATAATTTCTTTTCTCTGCGTCAAGACTACGCTAGCATTCCCGCCAGACAGAACCAGGACAACGCGTAAAGGTAAAGGAAATATGTTACACGCTGCAACTTTAGACGCCTATTTCAGAAAAGGAATTGTGACAGCGACTAGAGTGGAAGTGACTGTAGTGTGAATTCAGCACAATTACATTATACCCTTTGCACCTATTCTGTATCATTCAAACAACAGCATCAATAGTGAACGTGGCTCATATAGCGAAATATACTGCCAACCATTTGACTAAATAAGCTACTATGCTTAGCAGCAGTATAAGCTACTATGCTTAACAGCAGTATAGAGTATATGGTATAAGCTATGAGTAAGTGAGTTACTGAATTACAAAACAAAATAAAGGAAAGTTATAGTATTTGCCAAAATCCTTGGACACGTAACTATGCATGCCCGCTTTCCTGCCACTGTTGGATTGCAAGTACGCGCAGTTCACGCAAAGAGATTCGCGCGTATATCATGTCAAAGGCATTATGACAAACACTATAATACTTGCATGATCCCCCTGGAGAGAGCAAATATGCAAATGAGCTCATTAATAGTGATGACACAGTTGATGGGTATTATTTGCATCCAGCACTACTCACATGCATGTTTTATTAGTTGTCCAGGTTGTGTTGCTACTTGGATTTTTGTAAATAAAAGAGACCATTTGCATGAGGTCAAACAGCTGTGCCCTACCAGACAGGTACTGATCAGCATAAACAGGGGCCGTACGCAGGATTTATTTTTGGGGGTGCGGGACTTCGAAAAAGTGGACCTTTTTTGGTAAAAGTGGACCTATCCCCCTAAAATGGTCCTTTTATGGACTTTTTGAACATTTTAACATCAAAAAGTGGACTTTCGTGTCAAAATTTCTTTAAATTTTGGACCTTTTCATAAAAAAATTCAGCAAAAAGTAGACCTTTTGCGGAATTTGGGGGGATGTGCGACTGCACCCCTCCCTCCGCGCGTACGGGCCTGAGCATAAATAACATACACAAATGCTGTATTTACTTGCGTGCTACACCTACCACTATTTGAATAGACACCACCAGCAGACACATCACTCCAAATAACAGAGGAAGGTAAAACAATAGGCCCTGCTTGCTCCATCTGAGCCCTTGTAAGAAAAAGTTGACTTTCTTAACAATGAAGGGTTTATGATAGCAAGGATTATCATTCTAGCACTCATTATGCCGGGATATGTGATTAATTTGAAACTCAGTATACAGGGGGGTGAATAAAAATATACTTTATAAGTAGAAATTATCGCGACGGCAAAATAGGCAAAGTTAACCCAAGGAACATGACAAAGCAAGCTACATGTATAAAGAGGATCCATGTAATCAACAAAAAATCCTTGAGATTTTAACAAATCTGCCCGGTATTCTCTTGATTCCAAAGAAAAGTTGATGGGTTGGATTTTTTTTGGATTGTCTTGACTTTGTCTGCGCCCTGAATTATTTTCTGGGAATGCAAATACCAGGATACTGGGGATTTGCAGGCGGCAAACTGGGTATTCTTGTAAACATTCATGCTACGTATCCAGAGTAATTGTGTATTAAAAACTCATATTCCCTTACTACCATGTGTATGATAATCGATGAACCATCACTTGCGGCTCTGCCTGAAAATTCCAACCATTCAATTTTTTTTTTTTTAAGATGGGAAAATGTTTGGAGTGTGGATTAATCACCTTTGAAAATGAAATGTCCTTTTTATTTTATTCAGGTTCCCCCTATTGGTTCCCAAAATTGGGGGAAAGGGGAAATTTTTAAAGTTTCACAAAAATAGCAGAGAAAGTACATATTAGCACACTCAAACGAGATAAAAGTCATTTGCACATCAAGGACTGTTCTTGACCTAGAAGATTACTTTGACACATGCTGGTGTATTGTATGGACGGCCGCACACCCACACACGGCACGATAGCTGCCAGATGAGTGGCCGTATAGTTGGGGGTCAGTTTCCTAGCCATCCAGTAACTTGACCTGCCACCTGGTCAAATTTGTCCATAGCTCCAGCCATATTCAGAAGCATTCCCAGCATGTTGGGGTCCTGCATAAGGTATTCACCCATGGGGCCTGTAGGAAGATGAGAGAAAATGTTTTACTATATTATTACAATTCATTATGTATAATCCATTGGCTTAAATCATAAGGGATTTTAGTAATGAAATTAATCTCACCTTTAATGCACATATTCAAGGTTTCATATGTATTTTGATTAGTATAAATTACATAAACCAAACTAGAATTTCGCGTTCTCGGCTTTCGCGCGCACTATATTCAAAGAAATAAAGCTGTGGGCCGCCCCATACCTTTGACCCTGGCACAGGACCTTTGCCCTCTCAACAATGAAGGATCCCATGGTGCACTTGACACACGTTTGGTTCCATTGAACTTCAAGTTTTCAATTTAGGTCAATTTTACATTTTTAGCCATTTTCCAACTTGACCTCACATGACTTTGACCTTTCAACATTGAACTTTGACCTCATCAACATATGAAGGACCTCATTGTGCACCTATGACAGAAGTTTGGTTCCAATTGAAGTGAGTCAATTAAAAAAAATTAACAATTTAGTTGACAACACATCCACACCACATATACACACACACACACACCCACATACATCCACACAACACCACGCACAATGGATTGAATAATTGGTCCTGCCAGCTATAGTGGCGGCCCACAAAAAGTGAAAAAAAATGCCCAGAAATGCTTGACTTGCTGAAAACAGGTGGAGATCGGCGTTGGATTTTTTGTTTTGATGACTACAATTACTAATCCTCTGTATCAGCTAGTACAGACCCACAGTATTTTAAACCCACTAAGCTCCCAGTACACGTCTCATTTCTTTGCATTTTAACAATAACTCATATTTTATCGCCATGCCCCAATATTATTGTCGTCTAGGGATATAGCAATGCCTGGTGACTGAAGTTCAGGACCAGCGATCTCTATTTTAACCCCTTAATTGTTGATTTTTTTGTTAACTGGCAGTTTGCCAATTCAAGGATTGTAATACCGGCCACCACTTTATTCATCATCTTCTGGTGAGTCGGCTGTAACACCAGTCCGGAACCAACCACACCGTCCCTCATAGATTGCAAACCATATTTTCCCGTCTGGGCAATACAAACTTGCTTCAAACGGCAACTGAAAATTCAATCCAAACTATGAACTCATTTGAAAAAATGCACTGAGAGTGCCCAATTCCAAAAATTGAGAATTTTTACTGGTTGGATTGGTAACTGGTTAGTAAAATATACCTGTGAATGGTTAAGCTCGAAAATATTCTATGTGTTGCAAACGAAGGAAGGGAATTTTGTAATTAGAAATTAATACGAGATTCCGAAAATATTCAAGGCTGTTGCAACGGCTTCCAATATGAAATAGCCAGGAGATAGCGCCATGTCAGCATTAAGCTAATCCATGGTTGTTTTACTGGTTAAGGCAAGTAAAGGTACGAGATCATTTTCTGGAGTGGCACAATTTCATCATGGACGACATAAAACTTGCTTTCCCAGCTCTGCAGTTAAGTTACAATCGGGATATCCCAATTCTTAATCGCAAGGTATAGTTTCCTAACAGTGATCAACATAACTGTGCAGAATTTTAAATTGTGAAAAATTGGGGGAGCTATTCAAAATGTGCTATATTGCTGTAAAATTAAATGCCATCTCAAAATCAACGTTCCCAATTGTATCTATAACCAACTATACCCATTCCATAGGCTATGCATCATCAAAATTAAATCTATACTTGAATTCTATAGAGCAAGGGATGGAAGGAAGGCTAAAATCGCTGTAGGTTAAACTTGGGATAAAGAGTGCACTCTAAGTTTGACATCACCCCATACGGTTAGAGTGAAAAAAAACATGGCCAATTGGAAGATTCCCACCTTGTTGTGTACCAGAGCGATATTTAAGGAAGAAATGTCAATAGGTAGGTAGAATGCAAAATTACTTCATGCCAAAATTGCTTCAAACAAGTTGATAAGCTTTCCTGAGTGGTTAACCATTTTTGTGGCATTCCAAACCCCAACAAATGCCATAGAAACTTGTTCAAGTGCTCACTTGGCCCTAGATTTAACTCCTAGATTGCTGAAATAAAAGTTTGGTATGAGCAATGTTTAAAAAATGAACTTCTCTTCCCACTATATGTGAGATTAAAAAACGAGAAACTTTGTGTAAGTGTGCTTTATTTATTATGGATTAGCATTAAAATCAGCGGTACTTTTCTCAACTGGACTATAATTTACTTAGCAGGAATATTACTCTAAATGTATGGGTTTGAGGTGAGTCACTGCTTTTATTATCTGTTGATTCCCTGGAATTGACTTTGCAATTCCCTGTGAAATGACTTACGGAAATAAGGTTATTCTTACTAATGTACAAAAGACCAAAATATTCTCCCCATATTCTTTTTAAAACATTTGCTGTGACAAATTCCCCAAGACTGTTCTGGAAACAACCACCTATTTGTCATTTACTCTAGGAGAATTGCAATCAACTGTAAAAGTGGGACTTTACCGAGTCAAAGTAAAGGTTACTTCATATGCACTATATATTCCCATACTACCCAAAGGATAACAAATGCAGCTTCAAAATTCTATTCAATTGATGAACAATCTAACATAAAGGCAATGAAGCAATAAACCTGCCATACCTGTCTGTAACTTCTCTCCATAACCTTCCTTTGGTTTGATGGAGAAATGGCGTTCTGAACACCACCCTCTTGTCACTGGTGAGACCCCACACCACTTTTCGATTAGCAGCAATCTTGCTCTATTTGCTTGTACTATCAAACTTGATAGTTCTTGTTATGGTTTGATTGCGTACTAATGTTATTGTCACACAAATATTGGCCATTTGTTTGATTAATCAATGCTATATCGTCATCAAGAATTACATGAGCAATCCCTACAAGCAATATCCCCACTGGATCCCACCGGGATGCGGGGGTGATCGGTGCAACTTGCATTTTGCCATTTTAGTACCTCTGTGTACTCTCCACACTATGCTTTTTCCGATGGTGATGAAAAAGAACCTGCATGCAGAGTTTTCCAATTTGCTCCACTTATAGTGACGTCTTTCACAAGAGTATGGTAGATTTTGTAGGTATCGATGCACCAGACATGTCTGTCTGACACCAGCAGGAGTAATGAATCAGGAAGGAACTGTGCATTGCATCCAACTACAGGCAACTTCTGCGGATGTTCTCTGGGATCGGAACATCTTCCACAGATTCTCAGAGAACTTGTGAGATCCCCCCCTTATTTGGTTTGTGTCACCATCTACTGGCAACCTTGATGGTGTTCGTGGTCGTGATTGTGTTCTGTACGTTCTGTAAAAGTCTTCTTCTGTTCCTGAAGGCTGGTCAGACTGATCATCACCAGGACGGTCTTTGATCAATTGAGGTCCTAACGATTAGGAATCACCTGTGCTGTCTTCAGTTGAGAATCAACTGGAGTCATTAGGTGCTAGTTAGTGAAGACAGAAAAGTGTTCCCCTGAAATGCGGGACTATGTGCCGAGTCCGGTTCCAAGTCTCTAGTGGATAATTGTCTTATTATCCTCGAGCGTAAGAATGAACTTCTGGGGGATCTGTTCAGATTGCTCCCCTGGTGTGGACCCAACAAGAAGTCTCAAATCTGGTTTTGACGGTGCACTACTTGCCAAAACTCCTACTATACCAAAGGCGAATCACTTTCTTTGGTATGTCACAGGCTAGGTTACCACTGGATTCAGAATGTCAACCTGCTGTTCAGCCCAATCCCAAATGGAGTTACTAAATTTTTGCATCAGACCCAGCTAAAGTCACATTCTGTGTTAAAAATTTACTGTTCGCGTGGTCTACAGGTGATGATGAGTTTCCTTCTCACTCAATGCAAATACCGTCTTTAGTTCTTTCTTCCATTCCACTATGACCCATTCTCATTTCTGAGCTTGCTTCAGTGGTACCAGCAATGTTTACTTCTGGGCCTTCTTGATTTAAGTGTTTAAAGGACTTGCTGTGTTTTGATCCAGGTGTTCACGGCTTCCTGTGTTTTGATTCAAGTGTTCCGGACTTGCTGTGTTTTGATCCAGGTGTTCAGTGCTTGCTGTTTTATTTCCACTGTCACTGTTATTAACTTCAACATCGTTTGCATTAGAGAGGATTTTTTCTTTGGAGCACCTGAGTGGATAGAAGAGAGTAAAGAGTCAGAGTGTCATTACTGAAATTACCCTAAAAGATGTTTTAAACAACCAATCCTTAGTCTGACCACACCACTCACTCCATCAAACATAAAATTTTGGGCATTATTAGAAAACTTGCATGCTTCTCATCATGTGTGAAATATTTGGGTAATTTTTTTTCCATTATGGTTTTAACGGTCCCAACATGGTTGGTTCAACTTGCTGACAATGACTTTACTTCAACATCAGTCTATGCACCATTTGTATCATACACACAATTACCACTCACATTAAAATGGTACATTGGATTTAAATAGAATTTTGGAATCAAGGTATGTTCATAAAAAATCAAGAAAATGGTATGTTGTATCTAGATGGTATGTTTTTAAAGTTAAAGGTACATGACCCGGTTGCTAATAGCCTCATCCCCAGAACCCCAGATTTTACCGAAAGTGGTCAAAATTTTGGTATTTGAAGAAAGCTGCTCTTTTTCTCATGTACTCTGAAATTTTACAGCTAAAGGATTTTTGAGCAAAAATTTGCCCCATTTGGTTCCCCCAATTATAATTTTATACGGGGTACTCTTGGGGCTTACAAAATCACATTTTAGCCTCACCATCAAAACAGATTGACATATTGGAGTGAAACTTTGAATTTGGGTGTGGGGTGGAGCGGCAATTCTATCAAGGACAAAAACTGTATTATACTGAATCAGGTCATCCCCTTTATGAAAAAAATCCAGGTGGGTAAACCATCATCAGGTCTTATTTTTCTTCTTTGGCAAGTATGTTACATCTTACTAAAAATACAGCATCATCGAATACATGTGATGTCGCCATCACGGTTTACGAATGGGGAAAAAGGTCACATCAGGTAACCAACACATGGGACACTACCCAAGGAACAATTGTATCCAAGTGTCATTAAAATGGATCAAAATATTCAGGGCCCTTTTTAGTCGCCCCCTTGTTGTACAGATTAGGTTAATACTGACCTGATGGTGATAGGTAAGAGGTAAAGAGATGAATGCATTTAATGGTGGTATAAGGCTAATTAAGACTAAAAAAGCACTTTTAGGAATTTGCATGGTCAGGAAATTATAAAATTGCTGGGTGGATCCAAATGTTAGCTACGATAATTACTTACCTGATGGTGATAGTAATAGGATTGCATTGCTACTGAGTGAAGCTGAGCTACCTTCCAAAGTCTTACAACGAACCATATCTCGCCCCAAACCCTAAGCGCCTAAACGAGAAACCGCCCACCAAACCCTTTCCATTCCTATTTCGCACAAAATACAAGACAGCAAGGCAAAATTAGGGGGAAAAGGCCTGGAAGGGACGATCACATAGGGAAGGTAGTTAAATAATCTTACTAACAAAGGGCACTAAAGGGCCCTCCTGAATGTTATAGCTACATTTTAATACTTACATGATGGTGATCTTACTAGGATGGCATACAAAGATTGCACCGCTAGAAAAAGAGTGTGTTTTAAGTATCCGGATGGCCAATGCATAAAAAACAGTACTCCCCAAAATAAGTCCAAAAAAGGACAATTAACCACCCTTCATAAACCGAGGATAATCCCGTGAATGCAAGAGGGATATATGTTACTATAAGTACTTAATATTTGTCTATAACAAATACTTAAGCAACCAAGTCTTATCATCTACCCACTCTAATAGAGAAAGCGAAGGCGGGGACCAATCTGGCTACTTGCATGGTCTCATTAGAATACAAGACAGGAATACCAAACACTTAATACGAAGATAGACATGCCAGATTTATATGCGCCAGTATAAAATAGTAGCCTTAACCAACCACTGGGAGTAACTCGATAACAATGATAAGGCTTACGGTACTTATATAATGTTTGTATACCCTATTCATTAAAAAAAATAAAAAAAGATAGGTACCCAGAAAAACAAAATTTAAGGGATATGACTTGGACATAAAAAAGCCAAGCATTAAAACTTTCTTTGGAATTAGAGAGAAAAAAGGGATAAGTCAAAAAAAACCACTCACACCAAGTTGACTGGCCAAGCTATGACTTAGGAAATTAAAAGGAAAAAAACAACTTCCAATGGTCTAATAGATAAAGCCGACAAGACCCTAAGGCAATCCAGAACAGTTTCGTATCAAGAGAAAACTGACTCTTGCAACAGAGAAAAAAAAGGCGGAGGATACAAATTACCAAAAAGGTAAAACAAAGGCAGCCAAAATCTTCTATTCAACTAAAGGTTTAGAAAAAAGCAGATACGAGTATATTAAAGCAGGCTTAACAAAGAAGAAGACAAGACTATAATAAAAATTCCCAAAACAGACTTGTAAAATTCCACTCAGCAGGCATGACATAAGTATGTAGGGCATTGTCTCTCTGAAGAGCATTCAATAAATTTACATTATTAATATTATGATATAAGGACAGTATATGGAAACGTTTCAGAGAAAAACCTAGTGATTTCCAATGTTTTTAGATAAGGTTCAGACAGCCAGCATAAGTCACAACAATGACCTGCCCTAGATCATGAGCATTAGAGGGAGGTCAAGGATAGGGAGAGGGGAAGGGAAGGAAAAAAGGAAAATTGAGGAAAAAGGTATAACCTGCCAGGTTCCTCCGGGAAGGGAGCTAAACAAGTTGCAATCTAAAGCTTCCAAAACTGGATTCTGGATGTCTTTAGGCATGAGTCTGGAGCGACGGAGAACGAAGAAGAGACAGATTATGTGGAATATGGTCGGACCTGAAAAAACAGAATGAGAAAAACCTATCGGCAGCGACCAAATCGTCGGACTGAAATAAATGCCCTGAGGCCAAATATAGTTGCTGAACAAAGTAACACTTAAAATGCAGATTAAGAAAAGAGAACCCAAACCTTGCACGCCAGAAAGAGGGTGATGTGTGTGGAGACCAACGATGAGGAGCAGGCCCATACCACCATGTAGTTGACCGGTCACTACCACCTGAGATGTATTGACAAGGGTAATAAGAAATATGAATTGTTGAGGACTAAAGCATCCAGAACCTCCAAAGAATGAAAGACGGAAAAGGTTCAAGAATCTTCAGGATATGATTACTGACAGTACTTTCCTTCACCTGGCCAGGAAAACCCTTAACACTTGATAAGAGAACTGGTGATTGAAGGATCTAAAGTCAAAACAGGACTACTGATGAGGACAAAGAAAAAAGCTTTATGGTTGAATTACAATGTCCCTCACCAATCAAACCAAGAATTGGTTGGCAAACTGATACAATGGAGCAGACTAGAGAACAGAACTTAGGACTCATAACAAAAAACACAGGATGAGACAGCAGGCTTGCCATGAAACTAGGGCCATACAAAAGCTGTCTGATCCCAAAGCAGTTGAACACAACCAACTATTCGGAAAGAAAGAGCGTGACGCTGAAATGAAAAGCATGGAGCCATAAGAGGAGAGCAAAGATCTGTCAAACTCCATGCAGAAACGCAGAAGTTAGCAAGAGAATTTAAAAACATAAGTAACCAGCACGATAAGAAAGTGAGGAAAGGGAAGCAGGTATGACATAGGAATAACAAAACAAAACTTGCTTTTGCTCTGTAAACCAACAGGCACAAAGTCCAGGAAGGAAGCTACAATACTGGCCAGACACAACCTCTCCGATGCCCACCCCCTTATTGAGGGAGGACTAGGCCTGATCCGTATTTAAATGATCTCCTCTCTCCAAATTCAAAACTAATCTATGACTATATATGAGTGGGGCCTTAACCATCTCAAGCAAAGCTCTATGAATACAAAGGCAAATGCAATGCAACCTAATAAGAAACTTTCAATAAATCCTTGGAACAGCAAATTAGAAAGTTTGCCCAGATTTCTTCAAATCCGGACACTGAACAGAATACTCCTGTCTACTCAGACAAACTTTGGGAATGAAAAGACAGAAATAAATTAAAGGTAACTTCCCCAACTGGATAAGCGCAACTAAACAGCGATAATCAGTATGACGCGGAGATACTTGATAAAATATTGAAACCAGGGCGGCCGGCTGGATTAGGGTGGTTCGAACGCAAAAGGTCCGCACCCGAGTGGCGTGGCAAGTAGTAGAGGACAAACCTACGTGCAAAAAACATTCAAATGACCTTCGTAATGTAAGAGGGACCGAACTCCGAATCACATCCGGACATGATTTAAAGCCCGAATAAAACAAGCTTAAAAGACGGAATCTGAGGAAGAAAGAAAACGGCAATAAGCAGATGATTAGAATCACTACAGTTCGACAGCCCCAAAACGCACAGACAAATGGTAATACCTAGAAGGGCTGCGTAACTAAAACATACTCTATTAACATAGAGACACAAATATTCACCCTCGATTTAAGGGACGACAAAAAAATGAGCTTGTAAACACGCGACGCCATGAATTCTCACATCGTTAAGATTCCTCTATGCGATAAGCACCACAGCTGCACGGGAGCCGACGGGGTTGTTTTGAACGACAACTGCAGGGATCGCAAACAGTACGAAGACACCGCAGAGTAAAGAATAAACATGAGGAGGAGCCGATGAAGAGCAACGCGAACACTTATGTCTTATAAATCTTGAGTTCAAGAAACAAACTCGTGCTTTCCGGTTGTAAAAAATATGTATGTGAATGGTCTAATGATGCTGTGATGAAATGAATTTGATTGATTGATAAAGCACTGCAAAAAAACATTCGTTCGCAATGGCACAACCAAACATGCAGCTCTGTCAAAAAAAAAGTAAGAAAACGAAAGAGAAGCAAAACCAAAATTAAAGTTCCTCAAAGGATGTCTAAAGATGAAGAACAAGAAAGAAAATTAAACAAGCTCCTCGAGTAAAACTACCAAACATGTTTGAGGAAGGAAGCCTTACACAAACCTCCGCAAAGAAGCAAGCATATTCAAACGCAAGGGAGAAAAAGATTCTTGATCTGAGCCAAACTACCAAATAGAGGGTTGAGAAAGAATCACTTCAAATAAACGAAACAAACAGTCAGTCACAAGTTCCACTCGAATAATAATATGAGAGACTTGAGACCCAAACGAATCCAAATGATCGCAGATACTAAGACATATATCCGAGAAGCACATCATCCCAGAACCAGAAGAAAGGAGGATGAAGTGAGATGGAGAAATACTGAGTCGTTGACACGACAGTTAAAAAGGGGAAATTACGATTCAACTGATCAAAACATAGCCGATTGAAGAATCCCAAAAAAGCATTGATCAACACCCAATGATTACTATCGATTGATGACAGAGCAGATTTTAGCAGACAATGAAAGGGGCCTGAGTAATGAAGTACTGGAGAATATGAGTAATCGGAAACACTCGACGGAAAACAATATAAAACAAGTAATTTTCGAGCACCCGATTGAAGGTAGATCGACAAATTAGAATATATCGGGGGTTGCTTGAGGAGCGATAAACGCTTAGCATTGATAGTAGTTTGAGGATGTTTGTTTTAAAACGCTTTCATTAGTTAAAAAAATACAACCTGCTAACAAAAGTTGTTTCAAACAAAGACAAAAATATAAAAATGTATGAAATATTGAAGGGGTGTCCTGATCCTCAAAACTGCGGTAATGTAGACACCCGCTTATTTGCCCATCAAAAATATCATCGGTAAATGAACCAAAAATTTTGGGTACGCTCATTGCTGCCGAAGGTATGAACTTCTAAACCACTTTTTAATGTGTAATCGGGACCTTGGCAAAAATGTCAAAACGTAGATACGCATGAGATCCTTGAAATTTCAATCAATAGGGAAGGCTTTTGCATTACGTTGACTGAATTCAAAATGCGGGGGCCTTATACACCAAGGAGGCTTAAATGGATCAACGATGATTAACGGTAGTTTATGTTTTCCTAGTCCAATGCTACGAAACCGCGAGAACTAGAGGGACAATGCGTAGTTGTTACTGATATAGTATAAAAAGGACAAACGTAAAATGAAAAGGGGAAAAAATGTGGTATTGAATTCATCAATGTAACGATATAGGACTTTAAATCAGACTCTTTTTTGTTGTTTTTTTAAATTTGTGACGAGCGGAATGCGCCTGAACA
The DNA here is from genome assembly GCA_023653785.1 of Ophioderma brevispina. Taxonomy (NCBI): domain Eukaryota; kingdom Metazoa; phylum Echinodermata; class Ophiuroidea; order Amphilepidida; family Ophiodermatidae; genus Ophioderma; species Ophioderma brevispina. The sequence continues at coordinate 10,346 of JAMKCH010002170.1, read as the reverse complement.
GGGCTCCCAGTTAGAAAGGATTACCATAATAGAACCTGCTCCGAGGTATGGGTGTAAGCTTTATAGATATTTATAATTTTCGTAACGAGCAGAATGCGCCTGAACAAGCGCACCAGTCGAAACAATTTACCATATATGAACCTGGATCCGAGGTTCTGGGTAGATTTATGATAATGTAGTAAGATTACCTAACGAGCCAAATGCGCCCAAAAAGAGCCACCAGTCGAAACGATATCCATGTGTGAACCTGCATCACAGATTTCTGGGTAATTGTAAGTCTGAAATATTCGTACCATTTCGTGATAAAGAGAAGGTGCACAAAACAGACGCCAACATGATTAAATTTCAGTTCAGTTCCTAATTTATTCAGTCGGCAACTTTTGTGATTTAGGAAAAGTTACTTACCACAACGGAAGAATTAAAAAGAGAAGCATCAATACAATGACAAGAAGATACTATCTCTTTAAAAATTAGTTCAATATAATAGCATACTTAAATATGTATTAGTATTTAAACGGGCTTACTCAAGTGGTATCCACTGTGGATGATGATGAAGTTAAAATAAATTGATGATCTGACTTGGTTGAATGCTAATGAATAGATCCTCCAGATCATTGATATGATAGACGGAATGCTCATGGAAAACCGCCCGTACACGACGACATACATGCCTTGTGGGAATTCGCTGCAAGAACAAGACAATACCCTAAATTTATAGAAAAATATAAACTGACGTCTCTAAGAGGAATTTGAATCTGACACCTCTAAGGTTAAAATGACATCCAAACGATCACTGAATTATCTCAAGACAAAAAATTCGGAATGAATTCAGTATTCTACAACCACAACCTTCAACATGCAGCTTATTCCGTACATGCTATCGAATTCATAGGGATGTGACACAATACGAAATTCTTTCCAAAAATTCCATCTCGCGGGACTGAATTACCGGTAAAAACCACCCGTAAAAACAAAACCCAGACTAAGGAAGGATTTAATCACAAACACGATGGAAAAATCCCCCGAAAGGGAAGTAAAAACTTACCTAACGGTAGAACGCTAAAACATCTGCGTCATTACAGGATGATTCCAAATGGCGAAATAGAAAGTGGAAAGGGTTGGGCGGTTTCTCTTTAGGGCTTAGGGTTGGGCGATATATGTATCGGTGTAAGACTTTGGAAGGTATCACATTCACTCAGGAGCGAATGCAATCCTAGTAAGATCACCATCAGGTAAGTATTAAATCGTAGCTAACATGTGGATACACACCAAGCAATTTGATAATATTCTGACCATGCAAATTCCTAAAAGTGCTTTTTTAGTCTTAATTACCCTTATACCACCTTAAATGCCTTTCAATCTCTTTTTGCAAGAGTACCTCTTTAGAAATTAGCTCAATAATGATTCCATAAAACAAAAGAACTTGAGCTGAACGCACTATGTTTAACCACTTCTTGACAGACATAAAAACGCTATATTTCTGATCTACACCTGCTATTTAATATCTCACCTTTGGTTTCTTCTTTTTCTTTTTTACTGGTTTTGGTTGAACTATAATATCATCATATTTCTCTTCACTAATCTTCTTAAGTTTTTCTTCATCCAATCTCCTGGCTTCTGATTCTTCCCGGATCTTCTTAGCTTCTAACGTCTCTTGCACACTTATTTCCTCTTCTTGTGGGCTACCAGCTGCTACCAGACCAGCAACCTGCAATCCTGTTGCCAAGGCTGACATTATGGAAGTTGTTCTCGGTTTGGTATTCTCTTGCTTGCTTTCTTGACCGCTTGAATCACTAGCAGTGCCATTTGTTGCAGGTACTGCTTCTTCTGTGCTCTTCGAACTGAGCTGAGATTGAAGTATCTCATTTGAAACAGATGCTGTTGGAGTATCACCTGTTGTTTCAGCAGGAACATCATCCTCATCACTATCTCCTTCTTCTGAATCTTCCTCTTCTTTAAGTTCATCCAATTTTGCATCATCCTTGGTATCCTTCTTCAATTGCGCAGCTTTCTGCTTGATCTCTAAGGCACCTTCTTTGATGCTCTCTGTGAATCTGGCTGCATCTTCTGAGAGTTCATCAGCTGCCTTTGAGAAGAAGTTCTTAACAGACTGCTTTAACTTCTTTGTTTTGTTCAACTGGACATTATCTTCTTGCAGTACTACAGGTGGATTCAGTTGTTGTAGTTGTTCTAGCTCTTCTAGTGAAAATTTCACATGTTCTGGTTTATAAACAAAATAAATGTAATTCTGGTTATTTTTAAATGGATTAATTCATGTATGTAAATGTGCAAAATGGGGTCACCTATTTAAATTCAAATTGGGGGATTATGTGTCAGAAATTTCAAAAACTTCAAGGTTAATGTTGGAGCAGGTTGTTTCTTGAGAAAACTTTAAGCTGCAAACTGTTTTTTCTTTGAAGAGAGAGACAAGTTTTTCTTAATAATTTCACATGGTTTTCTGCAATACCAACAGATGAAGTACATAATAAACAAGTCGGACTTGAAAAACTAGTGCTGCCTTAAATTGAAGCATAAATCCTTTAAGGTATTTGGCATTGCTTATGACAACTTTTGGGTGGTATCTTTAATGCTGTACTTTGTTCATCACCTACACTTTGTTCAACACCAAATAGGCAAGACTCTTCACACCACAAAATGATATAGAATAATGGAGGTGCAACTTAAGGCAAAGCATCACTACCACAGCAGACGCATTGTGTGAAGTACACGCGGCGCACGGCTATGGCAAACAGCACATGTGAAAGTTATTCAGTTTTACACGGATCAACAAAAGCCGAATATTTCTTGCCTATTAGGTACTGAAGGTGCTTGTTCCGATTTATGTGTATTGTTCTCTACTTGATATGAGAGCCTGGCAAATGCACATACACCCCATCAGACCGTGGAAACAAACTTTCTGTTTTTAATGGTAGACGCAATAACGCATATTGCAAGCCCTATTCAATACTGTGTAATATTGGATGGTTAACCACTAAACGGCATTTTTTTGTCATATCTTGGGAATGAAATGGATTTGAGGGCTCAAAGTTCAGCACGACAATGAGAAAAATACGGCCTTTCCTCCTGGGATATCAAAATCGAATCGACTTCCGGGTAAATCGGGTCCCAAAGACGATCGGAAACGCACCCTTTAACAAAGTATAATATGCCATAATATCGGTTTTGTTTTATCCGCGCCTATGTAATTCCGTTTTACATGCATTCCTCTTGGCAACATGGTGGCGCCACACGTCATCACACCAACGCATCTGCTGCGGCAAATGTTGCTTGCAGCTGCACTCGCACTATTCTCGATCCAATTCTCGGTGTTAAAATCTTGCCTATTTGGTGATTAACAAAGTATTGCATATTTTGTTTTGAAATGTTGGCTTCTGAATGTCAAGACCTTTGTTTTTCTTTTCTCTTTGGGAAGGGTGATACAGTAAATATTTTTTGTCAAAAAGGATAGATCTGTTTCAGATATTCAAAAACGGTCTTAACTGGTGTTGAAATGGCTAATCTAAACAATGCATACAGTTTCTTAGAGTAAAAATACACATTTCATATTTAAAAATTCTACCATCTGGCAAAGCAATATAAAATGTATGAAAATGATAACTCAAAATAATACTGTATACTCCATTTTACCACAGTGAGCTGTACCTTTAAGAGCTTCCATCTCGGGATGAGCATCTCGTCTAATGATTGGCCTTTCAGCACCTCGACGTAACACAAATATCTCATCCTCACAAACTGCAACAGATACGATACTACCGATCTGCCTTGACTACTTCAAAGACAGCTGCCCCGCTAGATCCAGAAGGTCTAGATCGCTAGGAATTCTGAGACCGTCCAAACATACAATTCCATCTATGTGTGAATGGTCCAATTGTAGATCACTGGTGTCTTGATTGACTTTAGTAGTCGCTAATTCTGGAAGTACTGTGATATTGTTATGTGTGCTGATATAGTTCTTTTGTATCATGCCAGTTTCTAGAACTTGCCCTTCAATGTCGACCCTCCAGAGGCGCCTCCTTGGCGGCAGCAAAGAATTGCATCTTGGGTTTTCAGATGCTGTATGAATTTTGCACCATAGTTGACCGTTGCTGATAGGAACAAACCAATTTACACACACTGACATAATAAACTTTGAGTTTGTGTGACAAATGTACGTCATAGTAGCAAATGAAATTTATGTGTTATGAAATAGCTATTTGCCAAAACCAGAATGTGTTAGAGAAGATTTAATTTTTAAGTGGGGGAATAGTTGAAGTAACTTAGTCAAATATGAAATAAAGTGTATCACAATTTTAAACAAGTTTAAACTTCAACATCTCCCTGCCAGGGAGCAAATATGCAAATGAGCCATTATTATGTGCAAATAGGGATGGCCAACACGCAGGTATACTTACATGCACCATTACCCACATACCACGTTTCATCAATTTAGACATTGGGATCTGGTAGAAGTTAACTTTGTAATCAACCTAACCAAAATGGAACACTCCCAAACAGATTCAATAAAACTTGCAATTTGGTGCTAAATGATCTCTGTAAATTGATTGAGAGATAGACAATTTTTATGTTACTGAAATAAAAAAAATATTGGACTGCCCATCCAATATTGACACAAAATTAGATAGCAAAACAACAAATCTTATCTTTTATTCTCTAATTATACACTGGACTGGGTTCATCCAGGGCTGAAAAAATGCCAAATTTCCAAGGAATACAGTACCCATATTTCCCTCCAAGATTGCAAATGTTCCCTCCATGATTCAAAATAAATTCTTATTTCGTTATTTTAATGACAAAATACCATCCAAATCATAACTTTCCCAGGATGTCATTCCCAAATTTTCCTCACTTTTTTCGCAGGCAGAGTTCATCTATCCTGAAACTTTTGATTGGAAAGTTCTACTCTAAAATGGCTCACAATCTGAAATAATTTGCACGACCACTTATTTGTTTAATTTTACAGACCTAAGAACCACTTTGTAAATTCTGACCTTTTCCTTGCTTGTTGACCAGCCTGTTGATCTTGTATTTTTTCATCGGTATAGCACAGCACTGTCCTATTGTAAGTTGACACAATCAGAACTTGTAGGCCAATAACTGAGTTGAAAACCCAACAGGACTGTCTTCATGAACTATCTTGTGAAGGTGTAACACTGGATTCTGAACACAAAGGTAATATCGCAGTATAAACAACCCATTAAAAGTGACACTGCTTTGGCAAAATTAACTTGTTTTAAACTAATTATGTGCCCTTCCTTGGGATAGAAGGTGCCCTACTTTTTGACAGCAATTCTCGAAACACTAGTGTCACCTTCTTTCACAATCCACCCTGTTTTCACTCTCCGCACAGTTTGACCTCTAATGGACCTTGAGCTGGGTATGTACACCTTACCCTACCATAACATGCATGTGTCTATGTAGACCTACGACCTGAGTTTGGTAGCAGTATGAGTTAAGGTTTTTCACAAGCCATTTGAAAAGGTAACCAAAACTAACACAACTTCAACAACACATATACACACACACTGGACCGGACTACAGATATTGATTAGCCTAACACGGCTCTGACCACAAATACCACAAAAAAAACCCACAAAACCAAACTGTTTTAATCTTGTGGTATTGATATTTACAGAATCTACATAGTTCTGTAGTTTTGTGTATGTGTAATCTTATCATTGACATATAAAGTTGTGGTACATCCATGCACATCCCACACCCACCCCGCACACGTAAGCCTATAACTCCAAGGTTTCCCCCCCCTCCCCTGGCCGCAATTTCTCTTGACGGCCCTGTACATTGTTATGACTCTGGCAGCCAAATTTTGTTGTGGGTATTTTGTGGTTAATTTGGTAAAGTTATGATTTATCTAACTACACATATACCACAATAACCACAATCAAATTTTGTGGTAGTTTGTGTCTTGGAAGTCAAGTATATGATGAAAGTGTGGTATATTGTTATCTGTGGTAAGTCCCTCACAATAAACAGCCTGCAGTGTTAGGCTAACAGTTCCTCTTGCAACTCGCTGCAGACTGCTTTAACTTTCATGTCGACATTCCATCCAAGTCAGATGTGTCTTACTTCTACAAGAAGGGACAAGCTGTGTTTTAGCCCTGTAACTCAGACTTTCCACTGTATATAGTACAAACCTTTCCTTTTTGGAATCCTTCACTATTAGAAAATAACACAGTATAATTTTTCAACAGATTGGATCATTTAAAATTTGACCCCTGTGTAATCTTTGTCTACCCCCTCCTTATGGCAACATTTGCAGCACTCAAGAATTACATTTCACTTTCTCCAAGGCTGTCTAAATTTAATCACTCAAACCTTTGTACTCGAGATGGTGTTACAAAATATCTGCTAGCTACCGAGTCCCATGGGCTCTTTGTTTTGCCGCCCCTCATCAAAACAAATATGTTGCCTATACTATGGTGTGTTTACAAACAAGTTTCAAGTTGGCAAATCTGCCAACAACATCACATCGCAATGTTAATTGTCATTGTTTACTTACATGTTTTCAGGAACATTTGGTTGTTAAAAAAATGAGGGGGCTTGTTTATAGAGGGTGAGAGCCATTTGAAATGAGATTAAATTCCCTAACGGTTAAAAATCTACTTCTGTGTAGACAACGCCCCGTTGTATCGCCTGTGAAATCTTCATTCCATTCGTGCTTCCACTCAGCACGCTTACACTGCCTCGTGTGACCACCATTAAATAACCATACTTTTTGACCTGCACACACACTTGATTAAAAACAAATAATAAATAATTTAACTGAGCACAAGTCGATTCATGCCCATATCATGCTTACCACTAACATCTTGAGAATTTATACTATAGTGCTTTCATCTTCCTGGAATCAGTGACGTCAGTGTACAATGCATTAGTCAAGCTTAAATCGCAGCATTGATTCGAAACGCTGATGTGGACACACACGCATATAACATGCGTCTAAAAATATCACCAAAACTGTCTGAACATGTTCAAGTCACTGATCAGTGAAGGTCAATGAGTATATCCAAAATCCTAACTTAAGGAAGCAATCATTAATCTTTGGTTGAGGGGTTTTGGCAAAGTCAGACCTTGCCATCAAAATGTGTTGACCTTCTTAAAGCCACTATCAATGATTTCTACTCATTTTTGGTATACGTATCTGCGTTCAAAAATTGATGAAGTATTTCCATAAAGTAGTCACTTCAATGCTATTTCCCCTTATAGAACAATAAAAAATTGCAATAACTATACTCACCAAAATTACACAATTACACACAATTTATAACTCATACTTAATGTTCAAAAGAGGCGTTGTCAGTTCAACGTGATCTGTCCTCTTAAAGCACGAAGACTCCAAATGACCGCACAAGTTCATACAAAACTCAGTTAATAATTCCAAGGGAATCTTTCTCAGTCCTGAAGGTAATCTTTGCCAGCCTTCAAGACACGGGGCTTCCTCGACGACAAACGGTCCATAATATAAAATCCATGTAATATACCACTATCAGTCTGTCGCTATGTTCCCATATAGGACCACAACTGGAATCCTTTTTGATTCCAAAACTGAAGCTCTGTGGCTTAAAAGACGACAGCAGACAATTTAGCTATCCAAGCTCCGGCGGCATCCAAATATGAACTCCTGGCACTAGATGTAGATTAAACTCAAATCTACCATTATTGTAGAGTAACTAGCTATAATTATACTGTCTAGCTCCAGAGCTCTAGTTCAGATCCTGATTTCAACTGCTGCCAGAGTCCTTTCCAGTGATAGTATTTAACTACTCACAGAGAAATGCCCCTTGTGGTTCACACCCTTAACAATCATCATTACATCCTCCTATGCAAAAAAAAAAAAAAACATAAACATAACCTTACACTAGCTGACCAATCGTAATTCATCACCCGAATTACAATCACGTCATATAAATAACTCGTATGGGGAAATTCCCTGATCTTACAATGTATTGATCTCAAAACATAAACAAGTTTCTACGTTTAGCATCCTTGGGGAATTCCCCACTTCCCCCTATTTGTGCATCTAAACAGGTGCACTTTGCTAAACAACTCTATAGAATCCCTTCTCTCTCTTTTATAGTAAACAATTGCTTTTCCCGGTGAGAAATCTTTTCTCAATAAAATTGAGAAAATATATTTTTAAAGTTTCATCAGAAAAATGAGGCCATATAACAATGGGCTGTGCTGAGGACGCCGAACAAGAATGAAGCGCACTGGAGGAGGCGAGTAGGAGGTGGGTTGAGGATGGAGGATGCATGAATCGGGTGAAGTGGCAAAAGGGGGTAGGGTGAATTGCTGCAATTGCGGAGGTAAATCCACCAGCCACCCCCGTTTAGCGAGGACAAAACAGGATTTAAAACTATTTGTTTCCACTAAATAACCATTTCTTCCATATTTTTGGTTTTTTTTTTTTTTTTGTTTTTCTGTATAGTATTGGCCTATATCATGTATATAATACTGAACCTCTTTTGTGCGTCCTGGTAGTTTTTCGCTGGAATCAAATACACCTCCATCGCCCTCAGATTTCCCCCACTAGTTGATGGTCACGGCATGTCACAACCGCACACACTTATACGGCAGTTCTTTCTCCTGGCAAGCCAAAGTATCCAAAATAACTCGCATTACAAACTTTCACCTGTTTTATCCATTAACTAATGGTATGCGAGTAAAAGGATAATCATACCTTTTGACAGGCAGTTTAAGTTTACCCGTGGGCTGCACACTTGCGCCTGTCGTCTTTTGCTCCTTTAACCCCACAATACGGCTACGGCAAAATACGAAAGTTCGTGCATACCAGCGAATTTATGGTCCTCCTGTATTTATTAACCTCATGGAATAGAGTTACATGTTCACTCTTTGTAACCATGACAGTAACGACCTTCGCATTGCAAGACTCAGCTAAATATAGCGCCCTCCATTGAACCAGGTCCCACTCGCTATTTAAGGGTTTTACACTGAATGTTTCACATGTTAATTATTTTTTTTTCAAATGCTCCTATTTTCGTTATCTTTAACAAAACGTTCATTCCTGACTCCCGTCGCTTTTTTAGATAACCAGGTCCTTTGATATGATAAACAATTAATCGTTTGGTACTAGGAGTGTGTGGGTATTGAGAGTCATAGACTGCCGATTTGGTGATTTACCGTTATAATCGATACCATCAATAGTTCTGGGTCGAGCAAGCGGCCGCATTAGCGTAACCGCGATGTCGTGGACTCGAGTCAGGTATCAAATAAGCTCTCTCTGCATTCTCTCTCTCAGCCCCCTACCCGGTGTCTTAAAACGTAACAGGTTTTCGTTAGGAAAAAGGGGTAAATCAGCAAAAAGGTCCACTATGTTTGATGACTTTTTTGATAGAAAGGTCCAAAATTTAGAGAAGTATTGACCCGAAACCGAAAGTCCACTTTTTGGTGGTTAAATTTTTCAAAAGACCAGAAAAGGGACCATTTTAGGGGGTTATGTCCACCTCTACCAAAAAGGGTGTCCCACTTTTTTTCAAAATCAACTTTTTCGAAGTGCCCGCAGCAAGCTCATTTTCTCAATTAATACGACTATTGTGGACAGATTATTCTAGAATTTTTGGGCTGCGCTGTTCTAGTTATCCTAGGTTCTTCGTCCAGCACCAATAATCCAGGTGCTGGAGGGAACGAGCAAAGTAAGCCTGAGTTTCTAGTTCCTTTTGATGTATTTTGTTTTCTTCTTATCTTTCGTATATAAGAACACAAACTATTTTTTTTTAATTCCTCAATTTCTTAAATCCCCTCAAGTTACTTTCTATTCTGTCTTACATTATTCGATTTCTTTACGGTCTTCAGACGCTTTATTTATTTCTATCTTCTGACGGGCACCATCTGAGTCGTTCAGTTGTTGTGTTCTGTGTGTGCGGTTTCATGAAGGGAGAGTCACAGACCATGTAAACATCTGTCAACGGCAAGGATTACGTGCTCTCATTATAATATCAAGGACGGTGAGTCCGGAATGACTTTCGTGTTATTTCAAGGTCAATTGGTTGTGTATGTTTATGTACAAAATTAGCTCCAGTTTATGTTTTTAGATTTATTTATCTTTTTTATGATCAAAGGTTATATATTTTGCTACACCCTTGCAGTCAACACATTCGGGTCCCTTCACTTGAAATCCCCTGGCATTGTAGTTCCCTACTATTTGTTTTTGTAAAATAACTTAATTCACCGTATAGTCCTATGTTATACCCTTCAGAAATTCACAGCTTTTCATATAACACCAATTTTACGTTTTAAGTCCCAATATTTACAAGATTATCGCTATGTAATGTTATCCACGAGTTTAACCT
>JAMKCH010002169.1:0-68021 GCA_023653785.1 Ophioderma brevispina | reverse complement strand
TATACAGCGTGTGGAACATGCATGCCGCCATTGGCTGTTCACACAGGACCGTAGTACAGATCAATGCAGACCGTCATACACTGTGGCTGGTGGTCTTGGGGCATACGCTAGCGAGAAAATATTGCGAATTGGACTTGAATCGCTCTTATCTGATAAAGGACGAGAACTGGCAAAGACCTACTTTTAGAGACACTAGCACCGGTCTTATTTGATTTAGGCAGATTTTGGTGCATTTTATCCATGTTTGATTGATTGTTAATTCATTTCTTTTTTGATTTTTAAAAAAAAACTTCAGAATTAAAAAACAAAAAAACATCGATTTTTTTTAAAAAAAAAATGTAAAAACGGTCGGAAGTTGGTATACGGTCGGGAGGACCGGGACAAGGACAATAAAAACAATTTTTTTTTTTTGCCTAAAATATGGCTGTTACCACTTAGTCGGTTCGGCTGAAACTGCATTGATGCTTGAACCGGATTGTTTGTGGGCAAATTAAACATTTGAGGAGAAAAGAAGAAAATCTGGGTAATTTTGCTTAAGTTAAAATTTAACTATTTATATTTTGTGTAGGTTTCTCAGCCAAATCGTACTGCTGTCACACAAATTACAGATCCACACAGTACAACAGCTACCTCTAGTCACAGCCCAGGTCTTGCAGTCCGTGCCCAACCGGCTCAATTGCCGAGTGGTGCCCCAACTCTGGGCATCTACCGTTGCAATCCAATTGCAGCGCCACCTCCCAAGCCCTCCCTCAGGCTTTAGTCAGGCAACCAAGGCTCGTCCTCTCGTGGAATATGACAATTAAACACAGCGTACCTGCTGCCATTGACTTTTACAATCTCTAGGCATACCAAGAGACTGCTGTCCTCCGAATACAAGTCTGTGGGAAGAGATAGGAGAGGTGGACGGCGCTTGCCACTTCCTATGAGCAGGAACACTGAGCAATTTCAGCCAGGGAGCATGTACCATTTTGAGTGTGTGCCATCGATGGGTATCACAGGGACTGGGCCATTCAAGGACCCCCCCCCTTTCCGCATCAATTAACCTGGCCAATATGAGTTAATATGGGGCCAGAGTAACCAAATAGTAGGAAGGCTGAAGTAAAGCATACAGTATTAAGAATTTGATAATGTACAAATGTAATTGTGCAGATGGAAAACCCCATCCTTACCAACTTTTCAGATGAGAATCGGTCCCATTTGAATTGTGGTTGACTATCATGATGTATTTCATGCATCATCAACCATTTTACATCTTGGTAACAGATTCTTGCAGAAGAAAAGTGGAAAGAAATCTATACAGAACTTTACAGACAAATGTTAACATTTTTTCAACAACCAAATTTTCTGTCGCATTTCAACAAAAACTTGGAAACATGAATATTCGATGGCAGTCAGTTTCCTGTGACCACTGCTTGTACAGAGGGTGATTCTAATGTTGTGTTGCAGCAAGTAGTAACGTCAGCCTTCAGTGGTCACTCTCCATGCAATACTTGCAGTAAAAATGCCCTGTGCAAAATAGTCGCAACTTGCTTCCATATCCTCCATGTCAAAGTATATGTTATAGACTATGTTTCTTGAGGATATACTAGCTTGACTTGGCAAATGCAATAATAGCCTTTTTGAATGCTGGAATGTGGTAACGCTTATTTTAACAGAGTTTAATTAACTCATTCCTACCAATGGATTGGACTTGGGTATTGTAGTTCATTGTCAGAATATTGTAATATGGTTGAGAACCCTTTGGACCAATTGTAAAAGTGCCCTTCTCATGTGAAAGGTAATTTTCCATTCTCATTATTGGACAAAACTAATTGGAAGAAACCACCATTTTGTAAATGTGAAATAAATTAACTGTGGTGTGTATAGAATAAGGAAATCTGTGCTGCTAGGTTTGAATCGGACAGAATGCTGACTTGGTCTGGTTGGTGTGTTATACCGAAATAACCTTAAATTACTGCCATAAACAAAACATACCAATCTATGCAGATTCCATTGTCTTAAGCATTTTTGCACAATTCTTCTTGTGAATGCTACAATGTGTTTTGATCTCAAAGAAAAAATGTTCCATGCTTTATTTTCATTATTGAGTGGGTAAAATTCACCATACTCTAACTTGGTGGTACAGTGAACTGAATGTTTAGATCCTAATATTTGGACAAGTTCCATACACTTAGCAACATTCCTCTTTATGTAGTTGTGGTATGTTTCTTCACAGTGTTTGTAGTGGAATACAAGTAGACGTGTGACTTAATCTCAACTACTCAAAGTGAGTTTGCTATTGAGAACATTGAGTTGATGTACTGTAGTAGCTCAATAACTAGTGACTTATCAGTGTACTTAGTTGCAAAGTCGTAACTTTTTAAAGCAGGTGCTATTCCAGTAATAACATCAGGGTCAGTGTACGTAACCTTTTTTTTGTTCTAAATAGATACGGGATAGGTTTATAACAAGATGATTTTAAAATGACGAATGTAATAGGTTGAGAAATACTCTCTGGTCATCCATGAGGAATATCTCATTTATATAACGCATGAAAATATTCCTGACATTTATTGGTGGAAACTGTATCACATGACATAAAAATAGTTTTATCTTTCACCCAAATAACGGGTCAACCGGTCAATAGTCGATTTGATGGGAACTTTTGGACCGGCTAAATTCATGACGTGAATTAGGTGAGGAGTTCCTATTAAACATAGTTTATTTTTATATTTGATGTAACCTTGATGCAGTTTCCACCAAGAAAAATGCAATAGTTTCATGCGTTATATAAAACAAATATTGACTGCTCTTTAGTCGGCCAATGGTAAAAATATTTGCCCTCGGTGACTGCAGACCGCGGGCCTACTATTGGCCCTCGACCTTCGGTCCGGGCATAGTATAGGCCCACGGTCGTTGTGCAGTCACCTCGGGCAAATATTTTGTACCATTTCCCTCAGAGCAGTAAATATTTGTATACTATTACACTTAGAATATGTAAAAAGATAAAATACTCATGGAGGAATAACCCTGGTTTAAACTTAGGTTTAATTATAGTAAAACTCTGATTGATGATTGAGGATATCAGCTTGTTGCAATTTAATTATTGATGAGCAATTCTCATTTCTGCAGGAGTTCACTCCCAATGGCTTGTAATATATTTGGAAAGGTTGAGTTGCTTCAAGCTTTTGGAGAATTGTCCCTGTTTGCAATACAGTCCAGCAGTGCAGAAGCAAAATACAATTCATAGAGGCGACTCCATGTTTTCCTGATATATCATTGAAAAGCCTGTGTAATACAAATATTGCACAGGAAGCATGTCGTCACTCTTCATAAGTTTTGTCAATGTATGGTGTTTTGTATGCAAATGCACACTAATACAGCTATTTACAATAACTAAACCTTTGTTTTTATCGATCACACCAACTCTTTCGTTGAGCTGTTTTCAACATAACATCTCACTAATCCATTGGTGACAGAGAAAGTGATGTCAATCAACCCTTACAGTAAAAAATGGGACTAGCAAAAACAACCGCTGACAGCAAAACATATTGCAAATAGCGACGGTTACTTGTGTATTTACATGTTACTCAAAACCTTTTTAGTAGTGGTAAGATATCCATTATAAAGACAAACGGTTGCATCGCTCACAAACTGAAAATTTGTTTATGGCCAGTACTATTATCACATAACAATGGTAGGTCTCCATGACCATGAATCCTCTTTGAAGCAACAATATGGATAAATTATGTTGTAATGGTCACAGTGCAAGTCCAAATCAAAGACAGTCTAAGTATCAATAAAATGAGGACAATGGTGGTCAAGGGGAGTTTGTGTGTTTGCAATAAAGTTAGGACAGCATCAGTGGCATTAGTACACTAGGTGTTTCCTAATATTGTTCAAGTTCTAAAACAGTACCTTTATTATGTCTTAGAAATTTAAATCAAGTTTTATTTATTTGTATGACTGTCAAAATGTTCCAACATACATTTACACCTTTGCAAGTTAACTGGATAAATTTGTTGCAAAAATTTCAGTTAAAGCAACACAAATACTTTGTACTTTTTGTTTAAGGACTCTATCATGTTTAATGCCCTTATAAAAAGTACCTTTAATAAACAGTTTCATGAAATTTTCACAAGCAAAACATGCTTAAATTTTCCAAAGCCTATTTTCATATTTTAGTTTGTTTTCAAGTTTACACATTAACGGTTGGCCAGTAACTAATAGATGTATTCATCCATAGTTTAAATACAGCAGTTTTTTAACTCCGTGTATATGTAATCGGCACAAATGTTAATCAGAACAGGCAAATGAAGTTTTAACCATCAGATGTATTTAAAGAATTTGTAAAAATGTGGCATGTTCAGATCACACTATGAGCTAGAGTTGTCTCAACTCCCGTGGCACAGTTCAGTAACTTCCATTCATCAGTGTATTTAGAAAATACACCCCCTGGTTTTTGGGTATGATATATGATGCCCACAGCACACAAGGTCAGTTCATGTCAATGCATGTACAAGTACAACCCACTGAACTGTGTCCTTGGAGGATGAGCATATTGTAACTCATAGTATCAGACCTTTGAAAAAAAATGAAATAAGTAAAACAATGACTGTTTTGTTATCAATTTAATTTGAAGAAGTAATATCAGCCTTGTACTAGGAGAAAGTACATTACCTGTCTACTTACAGTAAGTAATGATGACAACAAATTGCAGCAGTGATTGGATTTGAAAAGGGGGGGGGTTGGAGTGCTTCGTACAGTATTAATATATGTATACTGATGATATTGAGCCAAGTAGACAAATAGGCTGTAAAACACTTGCAGGGGGTCTGGTGAATACTGGAATGAACATTATCATCTTTGATTAAGTTCATTATGGGTTGTGCTAAATATATACAATCACTTGCGGTCATACTCATTAGCATAATAAAGAATACGTCGGCTGATGGCCTACCATTTGTGCATCAGTGCACAAAGCATGCTCAAAGGGCTAGCATTGGCCGACGCTGTCGATATATGAACCCACCGCTAGAAAACTGGGTATTTCATCCAGTAAGTGAAATATGAGTTTATATCCATTTTGTCCTTGTCAAGGGTGCATTGTACCTCGGGTAGTTATGGGTTGTGTGTGTCTGTTTGAATTAAAGTAAGGTGCTGATACGTGAGCATGTGAATCCAAATCATATTTGTATAGTTTTATATTGCTTGGAAAAGAGATTTGTACATAGCTAATAGGTTTCTTTTTCTTGGTAACAATCAATCGCACAAAAGAGTCTGTGATGAGAGGAAATAACAATATGGGACTCAACGTAGGATGTGTGTTTTCCCATTTTTATAAGCCAGAGATTAATATCTGTAGATTATAGAGAAATAGTTGTACTGTACTCATACTGATATGTTGCATGTATAGGTTTTTGTGCCATATTTCAGTTAATGCAATCAAGAAAATGGATAGGTTATTTACTAGAGGGGTGGCATTTTTGTATGTGTCAGTTCTCCATTCCAAAAAGGTGTTATTTGATTCTGTATGTTGTGTCAATATGGAAGTTGTTTGATATATAGGCCAAATAGTTTGTCCAAGATGGAATAAGCAGGATTGCAGCTTTGTTATACAACACACACAGATAAACACACAACAGGTAAACTGTAAAGCACCTGTATGGATGGTCTTAGCTATGGTTGCATTAAAGTGTCACAAACATGCAAATCCGGTATTGCAATTGATTGCATCAACATCATGATAGAACATAGCACATGATAGAATCAGTCGCAATACCTCATTTGCATGTTGTGACAAATTAATGAAACCGTACCCATGGTCTTAAAGTGCATATCTTGAAAGGACTTTGTGTATGGGGATGAATACTCAAACCCTACTATGTGCTGAAAAGACGACTCCCAAAATATAGCTGGTAAGCTTGAAAAGCAACAGTACTTATTAAACAAAAGGGGATATAACTGTCATAAAGATTGTATTTTTCTTGTGTGTATGATAGGGCCCAAAGTCACAGCTTAGATTTAGGGTTAAAATTTGATAAGATTATAATAGGTAATAGGATTTATAATGGCATTAGAGTGGGCACAGACTAGGGTTTGTGTAATAATTAGTTCCTACATAATAATACAAACAACTCTGCTATTTAAAAGCCCAATTTGGATAACCATCCACTGCTTCCTGTGACTCTATGGTTGCCGCTCGATCATCCTGCTTTGTAACAGTGATAGTGTGTTGTGTTCGCACATATTGCTGTCACTTTTGAGGCCCACTTGTTCACATATTGGATCAAAATTTTGAAAACCACCAATTGACATACACCTAACATAATAAGAAACTGATGGGAGCTGAAACTGTTCCTGTTTTGCAGTTTCCTATTTAAATAAATCTTAAATGTTTTTAGCAAAAGTGCAATTTTCAAAGTTGCAATTTAATCTTGCCTAACTAGCCATGTTCAGTGCATACAGAATATCCCATTAAGTGCGACTTTTGAAGTTTAAACTTTCTCCAGACAAAGCTGTTGAAAGTCTTGTTTATTATGACAATACCAGAATATGAAAACATTAAGAGCAACACAATTTTAACAACCTATTTGGATTATGTCAGTTGTCTACTGCTTAAAATAGTTTGCAATTTTGAAAAAGGGGGCCATTTCATTTCAAGACATGGTCATTCCAGCTTGCAGTCAGTTCATTTGTGTTAGGTGTACAATGCTATAAATGCAATGGACATGAAGCTTAAGTGAAGCGTTTGTTGACAACTGTCCCCTGTTAGCAGTAAAAAATGGCTTTAGGACACAAAATGAAATGGAGTCAACAAAATGCTCAATGGAGACAGCTTAGATTTTTTGGTGCAAGTGTTTGATGTCATCTTTTTTCATCAATGTTTAGATGGACATGCAGCAAGTTAAGATTATTATTAAGGTCAAGTACAGTGGCTGCTTGTGGCTATGACTTGAGCTTGGAAGTAATGGTTTAAGAGTTGCAGTATTAAAATGTGAACCTGTTGACTTGAGCAGTCACAGCATTGTACATGCAGCCACTTAATGAGTACTGATCTAGCTGCAGAGTTCACCTCTCAACTTTGTGTTCCACATTGGTAGTGTTCATTCACAAGAATTGAGAATGCACACGGTTATACGTGCTTCATACTGGTACTTCTACAAAGACAAGAGTACTGAAAACAGTGATCTGTGGTAAGTACTTGCACTCATTCAGTCTGCAGTATGAAGCGATATCGGCACTTTTAGAAAGTATCATGCATGCTTTCTTTGTACTTTATTTTCAACAACTGTTGTGAAGGAGACATGCTTTAGTACTATTCTATATATGATGACATCATTAAACACTTCAAGCCAGGTGGAGTATGCTTAGGGTAGACGTTTCATATAGAAGTCCCATGGATGCAAATGAGGTATTACAATTGATTCCGTCATGCGTTGTATGACGTTGTGCAGTAGCGCTTGACGGAATGGCAATACCTCATTTGCATCCATGGGACTTCTATATGAAACGTCTACCCTATTCAGGGCAGTCATTGTAAATGCCACCTTTCTTATTTGATGGAATTGTTATAATGGAGAGTAGGTGTCATTGAGATCTATAGATTTGCATATGTATTCTAATTTTGTTACTATATGTTCTGTGTATTTTTACGACTTTAACATCCAGCTTGTCTTCTTTCTCCTTTGTTTGATGTTTAGTTTAAAAAATTTCAACTCAAATTGGTAGAGTGAAACATCCAAACTCCAGGACCTTACAGATACCTCACCAATTAGAGTGTTATTTTGGTTTTAGCTAGCGATACGTTATTTTACTTTTGCAATTGGTTAATGTATGTATGTTAGTTTAGCTAGAGGCTCTGTTTATAAAATCATATTGCATGGTGTATTACTACAATTGCATTTCATTTGTGACTAATTTTAAAAATTGATTAGTCCAAAATATTTGTAGCCCCTCAAGGCAACAAAAATGATGATTTCAAAATAATGATTGGAACCTTTCTGAAGACCAATGCAACATGGGTGATTGGGCTTTGTCCTTGACTGCTAGCATTAGCTGTGACTTTCAGATCTATTGAACCACTGGATCCTATTTTTTGGGTATATTTCAAAGGTTCTGTTGTGGGGAAAAAAATCTGGCTGTATTACTTTGATATGCATCCCTGAAGTAACCGTGTATGTTTTCTTGCCTGTTATATATTTAGGATTGTACACATACAACAAAATGGTCACAAATCTTTAACTTGAATGTCAACAATTAAATAGGGATCGGTAGCCATTGTAGAACAGGATTCTCTACTCTGTCAGAGTTGAGGGTCTTCATCTTCCTAGTCTTGACATATTTTCAAAGTCTAAGTATGTTTAAGTGCACCACTATCAAGCACCAACTGCTTCAAAAATTTGGCTTGTGGTTTATGTGCAACAAATGAGAGCTTGGAACTTTCCAGGGCCTCTAGAGAAACTAACATTTCAAATACAGTCTTAAATCAATAATGTTATTTTATTTTACATTGGTTTTGTATTAAAAATAAGTTTTTATACCAAAAACTAACTTTCCTCTTGTATTAAGTTGAAATTGTTGGCCATTTGTTAACTTAAAATGGCCCCTAGTGAGTAAAATAAGTGTGTTTGAATGTATTTATACCATGTTTGTCCATAGTTGTTTTGATGATGACATGTCTATTTGAAATAAAAGAATACTTTAAGATTAAGAATGATCAGATTTCTGTTGTATTGCTGTGGCATACTTTTTCACTGCAAATTTCAAGTGTTCAGATTTTCCATTGTGTTCTGTATTAATTTTCAAATACTAGTAAAGGTCCGTTATGTTCATCTGCACACATTCTGTAAAAACACTTATCACTATTCTTTATTCACTTTATAGACTCTGAAGTCTTCATTGCAATCTCTCACTCTATAATAAGCGAGCGCGAAGCGAAGCTCTCATATACTCCACGTATTGAAAGCTATGGAAATCATAGTCTGACAGGTTTACGAAATGCCGACCCTCATTTGATCCCCTTTTTATTTCTTGCCCTTAACTCATACGGAACCGAAGCTTTAAAAAAACGACGGGTACCGGTCATGGGATTCTCCATTTGAATGGAGCAAATTCATGAATTTGTCTTAGTAGCGAGTACCCGAGTAATATAACGAATAATTTATTTTGATTCCCTCACCTGCTGTGATATTTTGGTTAAGGAATCGAATTCTTAATTTAAAAAATTAACGTATGATAACTTATTGTGCTGTTGTTACAAAATTATGCATAAATACGAAACACTTAATGATATTTTAGAAGGCTCAAATAAAATCATTTTGTGACGTCAGTCCGCTCCCGGCCATAGCTACAATTTACAAACAAGAGGGGTGTGATCGAAAGAATAATTAATAAATGGTCTAAAAAAGTTATATGAAAACTGGTCTGGTTATTAATATTACAGAGTATTCAGTATAGTGTATGAGAGCTTCGCTTACGCTCGCTTATAAGAGACTGATACAATTTGGTTGCGAATCACTGACGAGTCTACAGCATGGCTGGTCACACTTTGCCATTGCATGAATGTTGCCGGTCGGTGCATGGCCCGTGTGTAGAGTTTTATAGCTCCAGGAATGCAGGCACAGCATACAGGTAAATAGTGATAGTGACATACATGTAGTACTTGGAAAAGGTTACTGTGTCATGACTAGAATAGCTCTTGTCTAGTCCTGAGTCTAGATCTAATTTTTTTTTTTTAATATAGCCTAGCTATAGGCTAGGCCTAGCCCCGACATAGCTAGCCTAGCCTTGCTAGGCCCTGAGCCCAGTCGGAGATCAGATAGGTTTAGCTGCAGTAGGCCTAACCTACCCAGGCATGCAGGAATCCTAAATAAAGGATAGGCCACTCCCCGGGGCCGCCACTCGATCCAGAAAGTGGAGGGATACTGCATGAAATCAGTGTCTCATCCATCGCCAGTCGTACGTGGAGCTGTGTAATTTTACGCTAGCCTACGACCCTACGTACCGGTCATACTGCATACTGCATAAATTAGGACTCTGAGTAGAATACCTGCCTTATCGAAATTGTCTAGACTACGGGCATTTGTACAAAGTTTCACACGCCTGGAGGACTGGCAAAGTCAGTACAGTCACGGACTGAGGGTACCGTCATTAGTAGTCTGGTAGTGTAGACGTAATGTTTTGCAAGGCCCAGATAAGAAGTCCGGTTCCTCTTACGGCCAGGTTGTTTGTTTACTTCCGGATTTATGCCGTATGTTGTATGTGTAGGCTTTGACATGTATGACTATGCATGTATGAGTGTATTTTTTTTAACAAACTTCCGTGTATTCCCAATTTACCTAATGACATGATTGAGTTGTCCATTAAAAAAATAATCAGGCTAAGCCTAGGCTAGGCCTAGGGCCTGGCTAGGAGTGAGGACTGCAGCCCGGGGACTGCAGATCTGCAAGCCTCTGACATTATCCCGCTTTGAAAGAATTGAACATTTCTATGGCTTTAAGTTTTTAACCCTTTACATTACAAAAAGTAAAGAAAATGACTCGACTCAAGTCTCGACAAGCAAAACTAAAAAGTAGCAGCCTAGCCCAAGTTATGCCTTCTTCAATCAGTAGGTCTACTTGTCCTACTTTCAGAGCTAGGCCTACCATGCCTGTTGTGTATTTTATATAGCCTGAGCCAGAGGCCTGTTTTGTTCAAAGTCCAGACGATTGAGGCAAGAAATTGTTCAATTTTTTCATCATATTTGTAAGCCAATAGACTTTATTAGCTTTTAAACAGGCATTTTGTTGCGACAGTCTTTCCGCAGCAGCTTCAAGCCTATTTAATAAATTGTGTTTTGTTTTTATCCCCCTGGCTTGAAAAGCAGAGGGGGATATTGCGAGGGCATGCATATCAGTATGTGTATGTGTGTTCCAGTTTGGTTAGCTTTTCTAACCAAGGTTAGGTTTTTGTTTTTCAGGTCTCCTTCGAAAAGTTGAAGCCTGATTGAAACCAGACTTGGGGTTAAGGTGCAATAGGTGCAAAAATGTTTTCCCGCAAGGCTTGTGTACAAGTTATCTAGAGTTCCGTAAAAAAAATGATGTGACTTGGAAGGAAGTGGGTTGAGGAGTTCTTGACTGGATTAGATTTTGGGCATATTTCTGGCAAATAAGGTATGCAAATGAGCTAATTAATATGCAATAATCAGCGTAATTGCTATATTTTTGAAACGGAACATTGGATACGCAATCTGAAAGTATGTAGCTTAGGTATGCAAATGAGCCTAATTAAATATGCATAATTGCTGGATTTGGGATTTCCAAACAGTAATGTAGGGAATTCGCATGTTGATGCCGATTGGTATATATTCAAATCAAATATGACAGAATGAAAAAGTGTATCTGAGCGCTCGCTTCTCAGGTTCTACCTGCATCATATTAGTCAGAATTTTGTGCCCAAAGTTGGAATTGAACTCGCAACCTCTGGATTAAAAGGCGAGGGCCTGTTGACGCATGCCACAGAGCAGGAGCATGGACTTGGGTCAGATGTCATCGTTCATCCCCCACTACAGATAAGGTTGAACACATTTGGTAGTTAGCATTGATATAAAGGGTCCACACTAAGTAGTTAGTACTCTCAAATTTTCAATAGGGGTCAAACTTTTAAAATGCTCCAATGTTGAAATGTATGCCATATTTTCCGTCTAGTCATAAGAATTCCAAAAATGTGTAGTTTGTACCATTTATGACTATTGGTTTGGGAGTTAGAGGTCAAAATGGCTAAAATTGTTAAAGGTCAATTTCCCTTTTTACAGGGTCAAAATCAGAAATTGGTCCAATCCAATTTTAGTAAAAAATGGAACAAATTGTTCATCTAGCTTAATGTGTCAAACTAAAGAACAGTTTGTAGCAATTGCAATGCATAGTTATCATGTTATGTGACAAAATAAGACATAGGGCAACATAATCCAATTGGCATTGACCTTCTTTGACCTATCTCGGTAAGTAAACATTGACAAAAACAACCACCACCTATTACATACATACCATACCACATCACTATGAGGTAAGGCATGCTAATATACCAAGGGCTCAGTTTAGTAGCTTTGGATGGGCACATGTTAGCAACATGTTCTAGGCATCATAAATCGTACTAAAATACAGGGGGTGTATTTCCTCAATATAATGGCGAATGAAAGCTATTAAAGAGACATGAGATTTCCAGAAAGAAGCACCCCCAATTTCTGTCGAACCCCGGTTTTTTGCATATTTGGAATGCATACCAATGTATTAGATCACATCTGAAGTGAATTAGTCGAATACACCGTCTTTATGTAATAAGATAATGATTTAGTACTTTCTGTCGTGCACGACAGAAAGTCAAAAGCATGGTTTTCTATGGGGACGATTGCGATAGCAGGCAAGTTCAAAACAAGGTTTGCAGATTTCTTTTGTACTTGTTTGATCAATAAACCTTCGAAACATTCTCGGTAGGTGGTCTACGACCGATCCAGTGGAAATTGAGAGAAATTTGTATCCTCAAAAAATCTCCTGTCAGTTTTTTAAACTGCGCCATGGGAATTGAGATTTTATTAGCCCATAGTGATAAATAGCACAGTCATTGGCCATGCTTTATCATTAAGATGCAGGCCATTGTGTTGTATTCTGAACTCTGCTTGGTGTGAAGACTGTTATATAATCCAAATCTTAACAGCATAAGCTAATGAGGTATTTGGGTATTGTTAATAAGGGCTGCCTCATGTAGCCTCTTTGAAACTTATGGAGGACAAATGTCTAAGTGAAAAATATGTTGAAGCTTTTTTTACAATTGATTTATTTCTATATCATAGATATTTTGACCATTGGTATCAGTTAAGTAAGTTTAGATCAATGGTAAGGCATCACACTAATGATACAAGGTCCCTGGTTCGATCCGGGGTACCCAGGTTAATTTGCTTTTTTGTCGCTGATATCGTGTAACCTTAAGATAAGATAGGGAAGATACTTACTTTGATGCGGCCTTTTAAGGACAAGTGTCAACCCTGGTGCTTTTGTTTTTACACGAATTTCTGATTTTGCACCATTTTCCACATCAAAACTGTGTTCTATAGTTACACACAAAGGTTTATCCACTGCAGAGACAATCCGGAGCTTGTATTTTTTGCCGATTTAAAACCCGATTTGACCATTTAAGTCACAAAAAACCGCTTGGTCTAAACTGCGGGGGAATTTAAGCACATTTCAAGCCGTTAGGCGCAAGCGCACCATAGCGTCGCGCGGTGAATTTTTTGCTGCGTAATGAAGCGTCCGAGTGTTTTAATGTACGTTGGCGCGAACGCATCTTGGGGGAAGGGAAAACGAAAAATAATATTTGAAAATGGAAACAAACGCTCATTTAGACCAGATGAAGTTTCAATTTATTCTTAATTTCTGGAGTTATGTTGGTTGTTAGAGAACAAAATATGTTGATTCATAGTGCATAAAGATGTATGTATTTCATCACTTGCCACAACCATACTCATTTTGAAGTTCAAGATAAAGTTATTTGAGAAAGAGACAGCATGAAAAGGCGTGAAAAGTCACTTTTTTACTATAAAACACGGGATTTTATCAATGTTCAATTTTCGCTGAAAATTTGGCAAATTTTATGCAAGATAACTCCAAAAAATACCGAAGTAAAATGTAATGTTTAACTTCCTACGAGAGCAATCGGTCTTCTCTAGGACGGTTTTCTCAATTTTTCATTTTCGATTTCTAACTAAAGATATTCTCCAATAGATACTCAATTTCGGAAAGAAAAGTAAAAATCACACTTTTTGAACATTTTTTCCTTATATTTCGGAAAAAGTAAGTAAGCTCTTTTTTAAAAAATGAAAAAACCGTCCCTAGACAAATTTGTCTTGTTTCTAAAAAAAAAACATAAGAACATCATGAAAAATTCAATGTTTTTCATTTGTTATGCTTTGTTGAAAATTTTGGAGGCAAAATCATGTTTTTTTTAGTCTTTTTCGCAAAATACGGAAAGTGTTCCTTTAATCTGATGCCATCATCGGTTTTCCATCGTCCCAATTTTTTTCTAGAAATGTATACTTTAATACAATTCAATCAAATATTTGCAAAGTTTACCAAACCAAAAAAATTGATACTCGGAAACTCAAGGTTCCCACTGCCCTTAAGGCAGGTGAGGAAGACGCCTAGGGAATCACTTTGGTCAATGTTGATTGATGATGTCTGTTGTTGTGAACAAGGGTTTAACATTTGCTGTAATCTCCACTACTTTGATGGATTTAAAACCAAACTTGAGTCATAGGTTTTTTTGCTGGCATACAGGAATCCCTCATTTGGTTGATGAGGTCAAAAGTCACATACCAAGGTCAAAGGGTCCCATGGGAGGGTAGTTTTTGGTAATGTATAAATAGGTTGAAAATGTAAAAATGACCTCATTTGAAATGTGAAGTTTAAATTGGACCAAATTGGTCTTATGGAGTTTTACTCATTTGTTATGAGGTCAAAGGTCACATTCAAGGTCAAAGGTATGTGAGGGCCTATCATTCACAAACCATGATGGCAGTCGACCAAGGGGTTTGAGGACCGATGTACTTTTTTTCATTCAACAAGCCCAATTATAAAATTTTTAATTAATATGTTTTATAGTAAAAATAAAAGTAGCTGAGTTAAGTTTGGACCAACGACAAGAATGATGTTGGGTCACGTCACATTGGGCCAACGTACTAAAGCAATACTTGGCCCAATGTTGGGCCACCAAGTTTAATGTTCTCCTCCAGCAGTTCTTAAGGGTCCCAGTTGAGCATAATTTGTCCCCGCCGAACGATTTCGGAACGGGGCTAGAATAAGCAGTGTCCGTCGTGGATAAAAATTGTTAACCCACTTTGTGTACGATTTATCGGAGTTCCTGGTAAGGGCTACGATGATGTAACTTGTGGAAAGAAGCGGGTTGATGAGTTCTCGACCTGATTAGATTTTGGCTGTAAAATACCTAATTATCGGCACTATCAGTGATTTGGCTAAATCAATTCGAAAAATCATCAAACTCAGATTTTTGCATTCTGTAACACGTATATGTACCTACCATACCTACAATATAGACCAGAGCACCCTAATAACGGACGAAATCGATAGTTTGTACCGGACACTAACTACACCACGTAATTCAATTAGATTCGTATCTTTGAACACTGCCGTTTTTCTTCTTTCTTGTCAATTCTTCAGTTGGAAAAGTAAGTTAATGAGAATTCTTCAGGTTGTTTTGACACATTCATGCAAATTTCCAACTACTATTGATTTCTTTCGGATAATCACTGATCGGTCTTTAAAGACCCTATCAGTGGTTTGCTTAAAATCACCAATCGAAAAAATGATCAAAAATCAGATTTTTACATGTTGTAACAAGTACAGGTATCCCAACATACCCTGCAAATGATAGACAGAACAACCTTAAGGACAAATCGGAGATTTTTTAGTCATTACTGATGTTCGGACACTTACACACACGTAATTGAATGGAGAATCGTATCTTGTAACACTGCCGTTTTCTTTCTTTTCTGTCAATTCTACAGCTGGAAAAGGTAATTTCTTATGAGAATTCTACAGACTTATCCTTCACTTTGAAGCTATCCTGCAAATTTCAAATATTTTTTCAAATAACTGATATTGTCTTTAAGTATCTAATTTGCAAAATTTAAATTTCCCGCAAGGCTTATATACAAGTTATCTGGAGTTCGTAAGGCATAATAATGATGTAATTGGTGGAAGGAAGTAGGTTGAATGTTGTTGACCTGTTTAGATTTTGGGCGTATTTCGGGGCAAATCACATGCAAATGAGCTTAATTAATATGCCACAATTGCCAATCGCTAATTTTTAAATGGTCTCCGATACCAAATTCCTCACTGTATGAAAGGCCCTTCATGATGCGCATCTTTTTTGCCATTTTAAAGTGTGTGATATAGGCAGCTCATGTATGCAAATGAGCTATTAAAAGCCCATTGCTGTATCGCTAAAACGGTAGCAACGGGTGTGAAGACGACTCTGCATACCATTTTTGTGTGAATCGTAATTGGGTCAAAGTGCGTATGGGCCAACAGCCTTGATACATTGCTTGTGGGTTTTAACCTCCTGCACAAATTTTTGCAAATGCAGAAAAAGCCTGACAGACTGGACAAGGCGCTCTGCCTGAGTGAACTTATTGAACTCATAACAATAGTGGAAGCATGGAACATAGGCCTGGGAAATTGGAGACTCAAGTAGGTGCTCTTAGAGTGATTCTCGCCATTTAGTTTTAGGGAGGGGATTGTTCCACTCCTTATATGATTAGCATTATTATATCAGACGTGTGAACCAATAATTGAAGTTGGTAGAGCACTTTGAACAAGGTCGAGTGGGCCAATTAAAGGGGCATTTTTGAGCAATTTGATCAAGTAAAGATAGCGTAATTGCTGTATCGCTGACACGGTACATTGGTATGCAAAATTCCTGTGCAACAAAAAAAAAAAAAAAAAAAAAAAAAAAAAAAAAAAAAAAAAAAAAAAAAAAAATACATGGAAGACTATTACTCCATACATCCTTGTGTGAATCAAATCGAGTTCAACTGCAGGTGGGCCAATAAAGGGGCAATTCTTTGGTGCAATTGGTCTAATTAAGGTGCACGATAGATTTCAAATACCGGTGTCCTGAAAAATGTGAAAATTCTGATTTTGGCAACTGTGTAAAGCGACTCCTCAGCTGTACATCCCGGACCAAACCAATCTGAGTACCCCCCTGGGTGTAAAGCTTTTTATTAGCAAAAATCTTCCCATCGGTAAGGATTAAGCTGAAAATGTTTCCTTTATTACCAAAAATTGTGAAATTTAATTTCGTATATGAGAAGTACAAAATTCAGCCTATGTTTTCTATTGAAATAGAAGCATATACAAATCGCCTTTTGTTTTTCATCTTAATTATTTCTTAACCAAATAAAAAGGTAGGGAGTCTTTTGAGGCGTCTATTCTATATGACATCACTACAATCACATAAAATATGGATGACTTGAAATCTTTTTTGTCCCCCCCCCCCCCCCCCCCCACAATTGCTGTATGCTGAAATGGAAACATTGAAATTAGGAGTGGGGTGTTGGGAGGGGTGGTGTGTCAGGGAAGGGTGAATTGTCGGGGAGGGTAGGGAGGAGTGGGGTGTCCTAGGGAGGGTGGGGTGGCTCGGGGGGTGTTGTCCTCAGGAGGGGTGTGGTGTCAGGGAAGGGGAGTGGTTCGTCGGGGAGGGGTGTCTCGTGAAGGGGGTGGGGTGTCTCAGGGATGGGGTGTCTCAGGGAAGGGGGTGGGTGTGGTTTCGGGTGGCGGTAGGTGTCTCGGGGAGTTGGAGGGGTTAGGTGTCTTGGGGAGGGGTGAGTTGTCTCGGGGTGGGGTGTCTCGGGGTGGGGTGTCTCGGGGGGGGTGGTTGTCTCTAGGAGGGGTGGGGTGTCTCTGGGAGGGGTGGGTTGTCTCTGGGAGGGAGGGGTGGGGTTCTCGGGGAGGGGTACGGTGGGTGTCGGGAGGGGTGGGGGAGTTTCGGGGAGGGGGGATGCCTCGGGGAAGGGGTGGGTGTGTCTGCCTATGCGGCCATGTAATTGATTAGACTATGTGACATCGTAATATCACACACTGTTATTTTACTTTACCAACATTAATTTGAGATAATTTGACACAATGTATTATGGGAATTGATTAGGTTACTGATTCTTTCACATACCATTGTGGCCACAAATTGGGTGATACGCTAAGTAAAGGTAAGAAGCAGTTCATTGATTTAACCATATCCCACAACACAATAGATGATGTATTAAGACTGCATGTACAGATTTACGCTATTTTACCAGCGTTATTTCGGATACTTTGACACATGTATTATGGGATATTTGATTTGATTCCTTTTTGATTCTTCCACTTGGTCAGTCCCACATGAAGTTTGAAAAGCCTATTTGGTAAAAGTAAAAAGGTAACATTTGAGGTCCAATGCAATAACAACATCTATGATCTCATACCCTTCTTCAGTAAGACATCTACGTGTTCTCTTTTATAAATCATCCCAAAAATGACTTCAGATTCCAACATTGTATTTATTCACCACTTTTATCCGAGACCATCCAAGCACACCCTTATTATTTCTTCAATATGATAGCCCCCCCCCATTTAGAAACATGGAATATTCCACAATGATAGGTTTGCAGATGTGGACTGACACATGTATGAGTGAAAATCTTTCCTAGAGGCATCATCCAAATTGGAAGGCTAAGCTTTCGACACTCTAGCAAATGCCATCATCAGAGCAGAATCAAATTTTAGTTTGCTCTGATGATGGCTTCGCTAGAGTGTCCGAAAGATTAGCCTGCCAATTTGGGATGCCTCTAGGGAAAGATTATTTTCTACTCAGTTTACCAACCTAGAGTACCAGATATTTTCAAATGACACCAATGTACCTTTTCATTTCTTGAACAACTGGCCTCACAATTCGTCCAACTACTTTTTTACTCCACAAAAAAAGCAACACAAGCCTTTCAGCCTAGAAAAGCCTTCAATACTATTCAAATCTAGCCCCAATATTTAGCTCTTTCTTATCAAAACTGTTGACAGAAGTTCATTTTCCACACACAACAAAAAGGTAGTACCCAGTGGCAGATTCACCGGGAAAAGGGCCCTGTCAGCAGCTTAAGGTAGGGGCCCCTTTAGTGTCGCGAAGCGACACAATGTCCCACTTTAGTGCGATTAGGGGGTGTCTGAGGGGGCCCTGAGAGCAATATTTTAAGAGGGCCCTGTCAGCAGCTGCTGACACTGCTGACTCTTAAATCCGCCACTGGTAGTACCTTACCCCCAATACATGCACACTTACTGTCTTCTGCCCACACACTTTTCTACCCTCATAACTAAACCAATTTTAATATACAGACTCACATCTGATAATGACAGAACATACTTCATTGTACAGAAATAGTAATTCCATAGTGTCTAATTCCTGAACAAACTCATACAAAACCAAAATGATATAAGAAGAAAATGGAAGAGCTCTTTTTCTCAATTGGACCTATTTTTAAAGAAATATCTCTATTGTTTTGATCCATGATCATCCTGTCTGTATATGAGTGGAAGAGACTGCCCTTTATTTTGTAGAACCAATGTACTGATAAGTGTGAACAAATTTTGCAGCTGTTGTTGGTGCTCTTCACTTTCAAACTCTAACGTATTGTTCATTCCAGCATATCGATTACTACACTCATCTAGGATATTTTTGAATTCAGCACATTTTTGTGCTTGCTCTTCAACAAATTCTTTGAGAGCCATTGGTGCATCATGTTCCACAAAGAAACTATCAAGATAATCAATATTGGTAAACAAGACTAACACATGCTTAAAGAAATGTTCACCAAATAAAGCTTTACATATGTTGAAAAATGACAAGAATTTGTAAATTCTATACCTGGCTTTAAGAACCAGTACGATGACATGAGGCTCTAAACCTTGGTGCACAACCCCATCAACAATGGCATTCAGTTCAGATTTGGATGATTGGTCCCTGAATCCTGGCGTATCTGTTAGACTCATATTCATAGCCAAAGGATCACCATATGCAGTTGAAACACTACTTGTACCACAAGCAGGGTCAAACGAATCATCAAAAACATCCTTCATCAAAACACTGTTTCCAGTAGCACTTTTGCCATCTCCAGTGTAGCCAAGAAGTAATAGATGAAGCTCTAAAATTCAATAAACAAAGAGTTACAATGACTCGTATAGCTAAGTAATTTCGAAATAGCAACTCAGATCTTTGCAATATGTTAACTTATAAGGGAAGACATAATACAATTTTAACAAAATAAGGTATTGGGGATGTTTAAAAAATGATCTGTAATTCTTATATTTTCTTGTCTATTGTTTTTTAAGTTTCTTGTAGACTGCAAGGATTCAGCTGTTTTGTTTTAGTTTCAATGCATTAGAAAGAAGATACACAATCCTGTAGAAAAATCTGCCTCAAATGCCCCCCCCCCTAAATTTTGAACTGAATCTTATACCTTTTGTAACAGAGACACTGACACATTTGAAAAATAGTGCACCCTCAAGATTTTTCAAAATTGATATTTTTGCCATGGTTGTAAAGCTTTTATATACATAAGCCCTCACCTGAAATGACTAAGAACAAATCAGCACCCTTGTGGGTAAACAGAATGATTTCATGATAAGACTCCAGCAACATTTATTCAGCAGACAACAGAAATGGCATTTAAAGGCTGACTCAGAATTTCAGAATATAATTTTTTCATATATTGATTAAAAATAGTCAATTGGAACCAAAGATAGTCACCGAAAATGCTCAATTTCAAAGTTTGAGAAAAATCAGATTTTTCGTTTTGATGCAGTAAACATTTATGTTTACTTTTTCAACACTTGAGACAGTGCAGCACACGGCACACTTAAAGTTATCCTACAAATTACTTGGATGTCTTTAGCTTGTTGTTAATGTCCCTATCTGTTTCTGGGTATGTTATTTTTATGTGTAATATTATCCTCTGTTCTTCCAATGGTCTAGACTATCATTTGCGAGCAAATTGAAGAAATTTCATATTTTGTGAAAATGTCCCAGTGCCTCTTAAGTAGACAAGTTCTCCCAACTCTTGTTTGTGGACATGGGAGAGGGGGGTTCATATGGCACCTGCACTTCATTAACCATGTTCCCATAGGAATTTCTCAATACAATTGACACATATGCAGGATCATAAGACAATAACAATTAAGTAATAAAATTTGAATTCCACAATGTAACCTAGAAATTAGGGGCAAATAAAGTTTTCAAATTCAGAACAAAGGGAACACAAATTAACACAGCCCCATTTCCACAAGCTATATATGTGGAATTAAAAAGTTGCTACTATGTGTTCTGAAAGGTTTAATCTACCTACAATGAATCCAAATGATTTAATTTTTTAATATGTCACTAGTGCATCTCCCTGTGTGTGACCTTTGACGAATGTGTGTGACCTTTGCCCTCAGATTTGTTCTGTGCTCAGATCTGCAGTCCTTTTGACCAAATTTGGTGGTCATAGGGCATTTCTACACAATTGACCTCTAGATGACATTTAACCTTTTGGGTCACTCTGAAACCCTGCAAACAGAGGTCAGACTGTCCTCCCCTACCTTCATGCCAAGTATCAGCCCCATATGTCAAAGCATAACGAAATGCATATCCAGACAGACTCGCAGATCTTATTTTTGTGTGGTCTGCAAGAATTGCAGAAGGCACATAGGGATTACTCTGGCGTATGTCTGTGTATCTGTGTGTGTGTCTGTGGTCAAAATGTTAACCCTTAATATATTGCATGCCGTATGAGTTCCGTAAGGGCTACGGTGATGTAACTTGGTGGAAAGGAGGGGGTGGGTGGGGTGACATGTTGGTGAACTCATGTGACCTTGGTGACCTCAGGTGACCTTTGGCCGGTCAAAATGTAAACCCTTAATATAATGCATGCTGTATGAGTTCCATCAAGGCTATGATGATGTCACTTGGTGGAAAGGAGTGGGTGGGATGGGGTGACATGTTGGTGACCTCATGTGACCTTTGTGACCTCTTGTGACCTCTGGCCCCATTCACAAACCGCGACGGCAGACGACACTCGTGGTCCGGGGACCGCAATGTATTTTTTAGTATAGGGCATTTCTATGGAAATGGACCTCAGATTGACCTCAAGATGACCTTTGACATTTTTGGGTCACTCTGAAACCCTGATAACAAATGGCAGACTGTCCTCCCCTACCTACATGCCAAATATCAGCCCCATATGTCAAAGCATAAGGATCGAAATGCCAGACCAGACAGACAGATCTCATTTTTTTAGTAGTATAGATATTTTTGGTAGGTGGTATTGTATGTTGTTTAAATTAATTTCATTTGTATCATCTCCATACACCAATATCAATTGTGCACTCTAAAAACGGATTAGGGAGCTCACCAAAATAATTTGTCCTCTACATTCTCTCACTGCACTCTCTACATTCTCTCTGCATTTTGGCCATGGGATCAAAGGAAAAATTATTATTTTGATTACATACTTAGCAGAAGCAAACCATTTTTCCACTATAAATAATAATAAATATTATAATACCATTTATTGGGTATGACAATTGTAAAGGTTGCACATTTTCATGAAAATTAATAAAATGCCATCTCAATTTCTTTTCCGAATATCAGTGATCAAGGGACATACACTATGCTACATTGACTCGAGCAAATAATGGCATTATTGATAAGTAAATCCAGTGTATTCAAGCTTATTCAGCGGACAAAGCACTATGGATTCCCCTTTTGTTTATTTGTAACTGCAGAGGTATTGTTACTGTCCATGCAGTTGAATAGATGCCAGGCGTTTAATACTCGTTATCCACGCCCAGTTTAAGGTAGACGTTTACATAGAAGGCTCAAAGTACGCAATGAGGTATTGGCATTTGATTCCTGTCCTGCTCTGTATGGAGTGTCAGTAGCGCAGGATGGAATCATGCATGGGCAATACTCATTTGTATACTTGGGAATCCTATATGAAACGTCGTGACCAGTTTCGATTGAGCTGCCCTCGTTCGCGATTAAAATAAACTTTGATGGTTCTACTGGAGTTCAAAATTTTGACTGTATATTTCATCATTTATTGAAAAAGAAAACTATAATATAAACTACTCATGGTGGATTGTTGCTGGGTAAGCTGTGACCTAACATCTTTGTGCATAAACGAAGATCCGTACTTAGTGCTGCGACCTCATTCTATTCTATTTACCATCATGTATTTCGAAAAACAAAAGGGGGTTATAGTGACCCTATGCTAACAACATGTTAAATTGAATAGAAATGGGTTTTTTGCGGCAAGTTAAGTTAACTGTAAGTTAAGTTTGTTTCTTGCACAAAAGATGTAAGTCACAGGAAATGCCAATCAACCTTCTTTCATGTTTTTTTGTTCATCAGTGTTTGCCTTTCGAACAATTGATTAAATATACAGTCAAAGTTAATGGAAACGCCAGTAGAAGCCCAAGGTGTATTTTTCATGAAAGAGGACAAGTAGGAATCTTGCGTTTGCGTCATGGAAAAAAATTGCTAAATCTTAATTGGGTGATTGAGCACCTGAAATCTGTTTTGCACCCCTGTATGGGTATCATAAACAATGGCTCTGTACTTCCAGATTAAAAAGTAATTTGTAGTGCTTATCCTCTGCATACCGGGGGATTACTGGATATAAACAGGCTATTATTTGATGGAGTCAGTGCAGCATGATGTACATCACCTGGTCAATGAATTTAGGAAAAGAAATGTGACGACATTTTATTTTATGTTCCATTTCAAGCAAAATGTGCAAATTTTGCACTCGAATTTACCCCAGATATTGAAAGGATAATTAGACAATAATAAATGTGCAGAAATCAGTTACTTCGCTGATATGCATAACCAAGTCCGTATGCAAGCATCTTTCCCTCTTTTTCCCATGCAGTATCCTCTGCACTCTCCTATACTTCTCTCTATGCACTATTCATTACATTCTCTTCTTCTGCAACTCTTCTACATTCTCTCTCTGCACTCTCCTCTACATTCTCTCTCTGCCACTCTCTCACATTCTTCTGCTGCACTATCCTCTACATTCTCTCTCGAACTCTCCTCTAATTCTATCTCTGCCATTTCCTCTACATTCTCTCTATGAACTCGCCTCTACATTCTCTCTCTGCACTCTCCTCTACATTCTCTCTCTGCACTCTCTTCTACATTCTCTCTCTGCACTATTACTCTACATTCTCTCTCTGCACGCTCCTCGACATTTCTCTATCTGCACTATCCTCTAACATTCTTCTCCGCACTATCCTCTACATTATCTCTCTGCACTACTCTACATCTCTCTCTGCACTCTCCTCTACATTCTCTCGAATGCATTCTCCTATACATTCTCTCTGCCACCAGCCTTTACCATTTCTCTCGGCACTCTCTCTACATTCTTCTCGGCACGATCCTCTACCATTCTCTGGCTGCCACTCTCCCTCTAAATTCTATATCTCTCAATCTCTCTCATTCTCTCTTGCCTCTCCTCTACATTCTATGCACTATCCTATACATTCTCTCTCTGCACTACTCCTCCTACATCTCTCTCTGCACTATCTCTAATTCTCTCTATGCACTCTCCTCTACATTCTCTTTGCACTCTCTTCTACATTCTCTCTCTGCACTCTCCTCTACATCTCTCTCTGCACTTCCTCTAACATTCTCTGCTCTGCACTATATGTACATTCTCCTCTGCACCTCTTCCTCTACATCTTCTCGGCACTCATCCTCTACATTCTCTCGATGCATTCTCCTATACATTCTCTCTGCACTATCATTTACTTCTATCTGTGCAATCTCCTCTACATTCTCTCTCGGCACTCTCCTCTTACATCTCTCTCTGCACTATCTTCTACATTCTCTCTCTGCACTCTCCTCGACAATTCTCTCTCTGCACTCTCCTCTAACTTCTCTCTATGAATTTTCTCCTCTACATTCTCTCTCGTAGCACTCTCTACATGATCTCTTGACATCTCCTTACATTCTGTCTCTGCAACTCTCATCTACATTCCTATATCTGCACTCTCCCTTACATTCTCTCTCTGCATTCTCCGCTACATGCTCTCTGCACTCTCCTCTACATCTCTCTCTATCTCTCCTCTACATTCTCTACGACTGCATTCTCTCTACATTCTCTCTCTGCACTATCCTCTACACTCTCTCTATGCACTATCTCTACATTCTCCTCTGCATCTCCTCTACATTCTCTCTATGCCACTCTCTTCTACATTCTCTCTCTGCACTCTCCTATACATTCTCTCTCTGCACTATCCTCAACATTCTCTCTCCGGACTATCCTCTACAATTCTCTCTCTGCACTCTCCTACATTCTCTCTCTGCACTATCCTCTACATATCTCGACGCAATCTCTCTACATTCTCTATAGCACTTCCTCTACATTCTATCTCTGCATTCTCATATACATTATCTGCTCTGCACTCTCCTCTATACATTCTCTCTGTGCACTCTTCCTCCATTCTCTCTCTGACTCTCCCTCTACATTCTCTCCTGCACTCCATCTACATTCTATCTCTGCACTTCTCCTCTACATTTATCTCTCTGCACCTCTTCTCTACATTATATTCTGACAATCTCCTCTCATTCTCTCGCGGCACTCTCCTCTACATTCTCTCTCGGCACTATCCTCTACTTTCGTCGAACTGCATTCTCCTCTACATTCGTCTGGCACTATCCTTAAATTCTCGCTGGCACTCTCCTATACATTCTCTCTCTGCACTCTCCTTACATTCTCTATCTGCACTCACTCTACAATTTTCCTCTCTGCCACTCTTCCTCTACATTCTCTCTCTTGCAACTCTCACCATTATCTCTATGCACTCTCTACATTCCCTCTGCACTCTCCTTTACATTCTCTCTCTGCACTTCCTCTACATTCTCTCTATGCAATAGGCCTTTACATTCTTTCTCTGCATTCTCCGCTACATTCTCTCTGCACTCTCCTCTTACATTCTCTCTACATCTACTTCTTCTACATTCTCTCGACTGCATTCTCCTATACATTCTCTCTCTGCCAATATCCTCTACATTCTCTCTCTGCACATCCTTACATTCTCTCTCTGCACTCTCCTCTAAATTCTTCTCTCTGCACTCTCCTCTACATCTCTCTATGCACTCTCCTATTACATTCTCTTGCAATCTCAATCACATTCTCTTCTGCAACTCTCCTATACATTCTCTATCTGCACTCTAATACTTCTCGCTCGCAATATCCTACTACATTCTCTCTCTGCACTCTCCTCTACATCTCGATCTGCACTCTCCTCTACATATCTCTCTGCACTATCCTCTACACTCTCTATCTGCACTATACTCTACATGCTCCTCGCACTCTCCTCTACATTCTTCTCTCTGCACTATCCTATACCATTCATTCCTGCACTCTCCTATAATTCTATCTCTGACCACTATACTCTACATTCTCTCTATGCACTATCCTCTACATGCTCTCTCTGCATCTCCTCTACATTCTTCTCTGGCACTCTCCTCTACATTCTTCTCTGCAATCTCCTCTACATTCTCTCTGCACTCTCCTCTACATTCTCTATTGAACTCTCCTATTACATTCCTATCTCTGCACTCCTATACACTCTCTCTGCACTATCCTTACATTCTTCTATGCCACTAATCCTCTAAATTCTTCTCTGCACTATCCTCAATCTCTCTTTGACTCTCCTCACATCTCTCTCTGAACTCTCCTATACATCTCTCTATGACTCTCCTCTACAATTATCCTCTCTGCACTCTCCTCTGAACATTCTCTCTCTGAATTCTCACTATACATTCTCTCTCTGCACTCTCCTATATACCTTCTCTGTGCACTTCCTCTATCATTTCTCTCTGCCACTCTCTTCTACATTCTCTCTCTGCACTCTACTCTACATTCTTCTCTGCACTTCGCTACATGCTCTCTCTGCACTATCCTCGGAAATTCTATCTCTGCTACTATCCTCTACATTCTATATCTGAACCATATACTCTACATTCTCTATCTGCATTCTTCTTCTAATTCGCTATATGCACTGCTCCTCTACCTTCTGGCTCTCTGCACTCTCCTCTACATTCTATCTGGACGGAATTCTCCTCTACATTCTCTCTCTGTCACGATCCATTTACATTCTCTCGGTGCACTCTCGTTACATTCTCTCTCTGCACTCTCCTTCTTACAATTCTCTCTCTGCCACTATCATTTACATTCTCTCTCGGCACTCTCCTGTACATTCTATTCATGCACATCCTCTACATTCTCTCACTTGCACTCTCCTCTACATTCTCTCTCTGAATCTCCGCACATTCTCTCTCTGCACTCTCGCTCTATATTCTCTCTCGCACTATCATCAAATTCTCTCGACTGCATTCTCCTCTACAATTCTCTCTCGGCACTTCTCTTACATTCTCTCTCTGCACTATCCTCTAATTCTCTCTCTGCAAAATCCTCTACATTCTCTATCGTGCACTATCCTCTAAATTCTCTCTCTGCCACTATCTCTCTCTATTCTTCTCTGCACTCCTCTACATCTCTCGACTGCATTACTTCCTCTACAATTCTTCTCTGCACTACCCTCTACCTTCTCTCTCTGCCACTATCATCTACATTCTCTCTCTGCCACTATCCTCTACATTCTCTCTCTGAACTATCCTCTAAATTCTCTCTCTGCACTATCCTATACATTCTCTCTCTGCACTATCCTCTACACTCTCTCTCTGCAACTATCCTCTACATTCTCTATGCCACTTCCCTCTACATTATCTATCTGCACTCTCCTCTGCATTCTCTCTCTGCACTATCCTTACATTCTCTCTCTGCACTCTCCTCTACATTCTCTCTCTGCACTATCCTATAACATTATCTCTCTGCAAATCTCTCTACATTCTCTCTCTGCACTATCCTCTTACATTCTATCTCTGCACTATCCTCTACTTTCTCTCTATGCACTATTCCTCTACATGCTCTCTCTGCCACTATCCTCATCAATCTACTCGGCACTCTCCTCGAAGTCTCTCTCTGCACTCTCTCTACATTCTCTCTCTGATCACTCTCCTCTACATGCTCTATTGCAAATCCTTACATCTCTCTCGGCACATAATCTCTAACATTCTATCTATCACTATCCTCCACATTCTCTCTCTGCACTATCCTCTACTTTCTCTCTCTGCACTTCATCTAAATTCTCTCTCTGCAACTATCTCTTCTACATTCTCTCTCTGCCCTATACCTCTACATTTCTCTCTGCACTATCCTCAAATTCTCTCTGCACATCCTCTACATTTCTCGTCTGAATTCTTCCTTACATTATCTCTGACTCTCCTCTTACATTCTTCTGTGCATCTACTCTACATTCTATCTCGGCACTCTCTCTACATCTCTCATCCAACTGCATCCATCGACATTCTCTCTCTGCACTCTCCATAACATTCTCTCTCTGCACTTCCTCTACATTATCTATCTGCACATTCCTCACATCTCTCTCTGCACTATCCCTACATTCTCTCTTCTCCCTTCTCTAATTACTCTTGACACTCTCCTCTACATGCTCTCTCTGCACTCTCCTCTAAATTCATCTCTCTGCACTCTCTTCTACATTCTCTCTCTGCACTATCCTAAACATTCTCTCTCTGCACTCTCCCCTACATTCTCTCTCTGCACTATCCTCTACTTTCTCTCTCTCCTTCTCCTCTACATTCTCTCTATGCACTTCTCATATACATTCTCTCTGTGCACTCTCCTCTACATTCTCTTCTGCACTTCCTCTACATTCTATCTCTGCACTTCTATACATTCTCTCTCTGCACTCTCATACATTCTCTCTCTGCACTATCCTTACATTCTCTCTCTGCACTATCCTCTACATTCCATCTCTGCACTATCCTCTACATTTCTCTCTGCTTCATCTTCCATTATATCTCTGCACTCTCCTCTACATCTCTCTCTGCACTCTCCTTACATTCTATCGACTGCATTCTCCTCTAAATTCTCTCTCTGCAGATCTTTACCTTTCTCTCGTGCACTCTCTTCTACATTCTCTCTCTGCACTTCCTTACATTCTCGCTCTGCATCTTCTCTACTTCTCTCTTGCACTATCCTTTACATCTATATCTGCACTATCCTTACATTCTTCTCTGCACTATCTCTAATCTCTCTCTGCAACTTCTCTTCTACATTCTCTCTCTGCACTATCCGCGAATTCTCTCTCTGCACTCTCTCTCTCTATTCTCTCTTGGCACTCCCTCTTCTACATCTTCGACTGCGTCTCCTATACTTCTCTCTCTGCACTATCTCTAATTCTCTCTCGCACTATACTTAACAATCTACTCTGCACTATCCTTAACGCTCTCTCTCTGCACTATCCTCTACACTCTCTCTCTCCACTCTCCTCTACATTCTCTCTTGCATCTCATCTACATTCTCTTCTGCACTATCGCTACATTCTCTCTCTGCACTATCCTCTACACTCTCTCTCTCCACTATCATCCTTAATCATCTCTATGCATATACTATAAAATTCTCTCTCTGCACATCCCTCTAATGCTCTCTCTCTGAACTATCCTCTACATTCTCTCTCTCTCCAAAATATCATCTTCACCATTCTCTCTCTGCACTCTCTACATTCTACCTCTGAAACTTATCTCTACATTATCTCTCTGCACTTCCTGTAATTCTCTCTCTTGCACTATACTATACATTCTCTCTATGCACTCCTTCCTCTTACATTCTTCTCTGCAATCTCCTTTACATTCTCTATATGAACTATCTATACTTCTCTCTCTGCACTATCCTCTAATTCTCTCTCTGGCAATCTCCTCCTACATTCTCTATCTGCACTATCCTCTTACATTCTTCTGGCATTCCCTATACATTCTCTCTCTGCCCTCTCCTCTACATTCTCTCGACTGCATTCTCCTCTACTCTCCTCTACATTCTCTCTGTGCCTCTCCTCTACATTCTCCTCTGTGCAGTCTCCTCATTTTTTTTTCCTCCCCTCTTGTGTTGTTTTCCCTCTGCCCTCTCTGTTCTCCTCTGCCCTGACTCCGTGTGTCATTGGCATAGCCAATGGGGGGGGGGGGGGGCCCGCCCCTTTAAAACAAATATGGAGGTAAAGTTGGGATTTTTTCAAGATAATAGCTCTTGTATAAACCTCTAACAAAAAAATACATTGGTCATTCGACCGCTTGTGTCGCTGCCATCGTGGTTATGAATGATGGTGCCTAACATGACCTTGGACCTTGATATGTGATGTTAAAATGGACCAAAAAAATCAATAAACCAATTAAAGGGTTTTGCATAATAAACTCCATAAACCAAGTTTGGTTCCAATTGAACTACCTTCAACTTTTTTTAACGAGGTCAATTTTACATCTTACAGCTTGACCTCACATAAAACCTTTGACTTGGGTACGTGACCTTTGACCCTCATCAACAAATGAGGCATCCCATGTTGCACCTATATTTCAAGTTTGGTTCACAATTGAACTTCAACTTTTCAAAGAGGTCAATTTTACATTTTCATTCAAGCCAATTTTTCAACTTGACCTCACATGAAACCTTTGACCTTGGCTCATGTGACCTTTGGACCTCATCAACAAATGGGGGATGCCATGATGTTGCACCTGTGACCCATTTTGGGTTTTTTTTCCATGAGTATGTGGATATTACAGGCAAATGTTAACCCTTTTTCACAACAACAGACAACAACAAACAGACATCAACTGTGGACCAAAGTGATCTCTATGTGTCTTCTTCCTCTGTCTTTCTGCCTTAGGGCAGGCGACACAAATAAGAGACATTATGTGCTCAAACATTTGTTTATGCTTACAGCTTGCCTTTACCTCAAGGAACGACATTGCGTAATGGGTATCATCCTACTCCAAATTGGCCCAAGATTCAGCGCTGCCTTATAATGGATGTCTTTTGCTGACCTGTTTCAATTATTCAGAGAGATAGCATAGCTGGATGTGATTTCATATTTGTACCCATGCTGAATGACCACTGATGCTTCTTTAGATGCTGCGTCAATTTCAGTGAGAGTAGCATGCAGTCTTTGTCTCTTGCTATCAATCACCCATGTCCTTTCCATAACCCACCTTGTCTTTCTGTCTCTCTTTCCTTGAATATCTGTTCTACTTGAAGCAAACCTTTTCTTGGCTTTTTCAAGTGTTTCTCCCCTTGCGCGTTTTTCATTCAAACCTTGGAAGTACTATACCTAACACCTTTTCTGTTTTCTTTATAGCTTTGCAAACCTTCTTCTCTGTTACTTTCACTCTTAAGAAATCACTGTTTGATTACTTTTGCTTGTTTTATTAGCTGCAGCTTTAGACTTAACCGTTCTGTTCCCAGAGCACAGTTTTCAAGCTGACAACAGTCTTACAAACTTGTTTCTTTCTGTTTTAACAGTAGTACTGTACTACTTCTATTCACTCGCTCACTTTTTTCTTTACATCTTCGTCCTTCGTCAGTTTGCTTTTCCAGATTGCAGATCTTCTATGGCTGACCATTTGTGTTCTCATAGCCTTCAGCATGTTATGGTGAGTGCGGCAAGAATCACAGAGATGTTCATTGCAGTCAAAGCAGTGGAACTGTGCTCTGTTATCAGGATCAGTGCAATTACCACAAGCTCCCTGAAAATATCATGATGAAAGCATGATGCCATAGAGTCAGGTTTTCTGAAACCCCAAAATGTGTT
Source organism: Ophioderma brevispina (assembly GCA_023653785.1). Taxonomy (NCBI): domain Eukaryota; kingdom Metazoa; phylum Echinodermata; class Ophiuroidea; order Amphilepidida; family Ophiodermatidae; genus Ophioderma; species Ophioderma brevispina. The sequence continues at coordinate 36,759 of JAMKCH010002169.1, read as the reverse complement.
GGAATATCATTTATGACACTTACCAGTGAAATCTGCCTAACTGTTCTTTTTCTGTTTAAATTCCCCCCAATCTGCACAGGTTCAAGTACAGGTAGTTTTGTTTTGGTCCCTGGCTACATTACTGTCACAAATTGGTATTTCGAAATTTATTATATTTAAAAATTGTTTGAAGGTCCAGTCACATCTAGCTATAGGGACCAGTTAAACATCCTACGTCACTTTTATTTTGTTGCTGCCAACATGCCGACAATCCGTTCTGGCCCTAGTTGAAAACTCCTCAACAGATAACATTGCCAGTGTGCAACCGATCCGGCCGACCTAGTTCAGTAACCGACCTAACATTTTTACAAACATTGCTTACTGGTCTATTGTATCTCTCTTTTACTCTTCTACAACTTTTTCCTACTGGCCTGGCATTCCTTCCTTTTGTTTGGGGCCATCTGGGAGTTCTTTCGGTGGTTAAGCCTTCCCCTCCATCCACTCTGCATGTGCTGACTTCTCTCTATTGTGATTGGATCTATTTGTAATTGTTGCTTTTGTGTTTGTGTGTGTTATTTTGCAGACTGGCCTGTAGTGTGTGACTGGAGTTGAAAGAGAAGGATTGCTCTGAGTCTGTGTGTACAATTTTATTTCTATTATTGGGATGTTTTCACCCTTTTATTGTGAAGGAGAGATGCATGTAAGTGGAAGGTGCAAGTTATTTGTATGTTACGTTATTTTGGCTATTTTTGTTAAATTGTGATGTAATTTCCTGGACCGTTGCCAGTTGCAATTTTTTTACCCAAGCTCCAATAATAATCTTTTATTTAGGTAGCAGTTAAGTAATTTAGGATAAAAATTCTTAGGTTGTTGCATTTTTGAATAGGTTTGTTTTGGCCATTTGGCGGCCTGACTTTGAAAAGTGATTTTGATTATTTGTGCGAAAATGGTACTGATACTAATGATGTTTGGCATACGGGTAGTGACAAAGCATGAGTGTTGCCACTTGTTGGGCATTTTAGCCATTGGCTATGTTTGTTGGAAAGAATTTAAGTGGTTTTGCCACAACCTGGGAATTCGGAGCTGCTTGTGGGCGGATGAACTCAATTTGGGGGAATGTGGTGTTCAGGAATACTCGATTATCCATGTTTGTCAAAATTTTTTAAGGGTTTCTCAAATTTTTGTAATAACCCACGCTTTGGCATTTGTCACGCTATTCAGCCCACGAAGGAACCCATTTTAGGACTGATAACAGAGTCCAATGTGGTTAGGGTTTAGTATGGCAACAATGGTCTTCGTCAAGTACCCGCCGTGCTTTGCGGGTTTGGTTTACAGCATTGCTTAAATAAACATTGCCAGTGCCAGCCTAAAAGAAGCTGATTATAAAGTTCATGCACAGGTTCACTTGGTATTTTTTTTCATCCTTAATATTAACTAACTCTGCTCTGACCCATGTTTTTTCAGACAAAGGTCAGACTTTGTTTTGTATTACTTGCCTGGACACTGTGCATATCTTAGGGTGTATGTTGTTTTGTGGACTTTGCAGGAATGCAATTTCGGGGTGCAGGTTTTCATATTTTTTATTATGGGATGGGATTTTTGTTTATTTTCTAAGTAAAATGTATTCAGGGGTTCTTTTCAACATATTGCATGTGCATTTTGACGCACTGTTTGGCAAATCTCTTATAATTGTTATCTGAGCTATTTAAATTCCTCTTTAAAAATTCATTTCACAGTGTCAAATGGGAGCCTTAAATTTTTATCTAGCAAAGTGGTTGCTGTGCGCTCAGGCTTCTTGTAGAATAGGCGGTGGCAGCGCCTACTGGTATTTTGGCGGACCTCCCGGTCCCAACCTTTTCAGTTGAGGCGTATAGTGTCTTTGATATTATTATAGGCTGCGATTGCCTAGAATATAATTTCTAGCTGCTGAGTTCTTAAGAGAGCACTGAGCCTCCTCCGCGGTAAAAACCTTTCGAGGCCTGTGGCAGTTCGAAGTGTCACTTATGTTTAATTTTTTGTTAATATTAGAAAAGACGCCATTTTGATTTAAGTTATGGGACGCCTCCCCTCCGACCGGAGTTTTAAAGGTAACGAATTTATACAAATGCCTAGGGTTAAAATTTTAAAGTTGGTTTTAACTTGAAACTTTGCTCTTTTGGATTTGTGCATTCCATGCAGGGTTTCTAGTTTAACAACATTGTCTTGATCATTGTGACATTTTGCGCTGGGTATTTAAATTTTGTGTTGCAATCATTGGATCGTAGCACCAATTGTCCCATAATTTGTCGTCAGTCGCGTAGACAGATGTACCGAACTTTTCACTTGTCAGGGCGCCGCTTTTGCAAAGAATGGCCGCAATTTTTGCCTTAAATGTAAGCCTACTGACAGCAAGTGTTGCATCCTTTGGAAAGTAGCATCATGTTCCATTTGTATCTTTCAGTCGCATAGACCGTTACGTAGCAGAAGTTTCAATTGTCAGTGTGCAGCTTTTGCAAAGTGGTCAATTTTGCCTTCACCATGTAGGCCTAAAACCGCAACAATGTGTTTGATATTTAAACACCGCGTTTTCGTATTTGTTTGTTCGGGCATCTAGGAGGGCTGGGCGGGCGTCTGTATATAACCCCCCGCGCATGATTGCATTGTATATTATGTTGCACGACAAATATTGGGCAATTGGGTGGCTGGGCCCTCCATGTAAATAAAGCCCCCACCCACTATTTGCACGTTTTGCACATAATTCCTAATTTAAGATTTGTGTTATTGAATATTATCCGTGAATGTCAGTTTGCATTCACAATTGCCGTTGTGCATTTTTACGAGGCGAGTCGCAATTGGGCTGGCATGGATGTGTACGGCCCTTAATTTCATTTAAGGTCAGTAAGGATTATAAATTTTGGGTTAAGTTGAGCATTAACTAATGGAGTCATGCTCCAGTAAATCTTGATGTCTAATTGTTTGCTGGTGCAAATGATGCTTAGGACTTTCCTTTTCTTTCATCTTTTCGAGAATGAGTTTGCCAACTTGAGTTTGATTGTTTGTAGATTATTCTGTAGACATTTTATTTTGCCATGTTTTTAGTGTTTTTAAATATTGAACAAAAAAATTATTCCTGTTGGCCTGAAGTTTTTTATTATCTCACCAATCAGTCCTGCGGCCCTGGCTGGGTTGGATCTAACCAATCCTTCAGCAAGGATAATTTTAAAATGAGAACTGTTGTGCAACTAAGAAAACTATATATTTTACGGAAATTTACAAGTAAAGTGACTGTGCAATGGGCAAATTGCCTCTCAAATCAAAAATGTGAAACGAAGTAAATTCGCATTGAAACAATCTAAACGCCTTTTTGTGCCTTTTTGTATATTTAGGTCATTTTTATTTTCAATTAGCTAAAATCCGTGCCTTTATTTGTCACACCTCGGTCCCGTGCATACCGCTCAATGTATAGTATGTTATTATTCAAGAGAAAACATGACTTTTTAAAATCCAACATTGATTGGTCCCTAACTACCAATCCTTAAAGCAATAACCAGACAACATTTTTTTGAAGAGGCACCCCCAATTTATCCAAAAAAATTGAGATTTTGCACAGTTGTACTGGGGGGGGGGGGAAACGTGGCCTAGTAAACTATAATGTCGGTGAATGGTTAAGGCTCGAAAATGTCTCTGTTGTCCGCCAACGAAGAGTTTTTTGTATTTAGAATATTATAATCGAGTTCTCCGCTAAAATTCATTGCTGCTGGAAACGGCCTACCAAATATGACATTGCTAGCAAATAGCTTCGTGTATGTGTCTACGCACATCCATTAGTTGTTTTTTTGGTTCAGCAACTCAAGTTACGAGGTAATTTTCCTTGAGGTGGCACTTTTTTCATCATGGACGGAGACATAAACGTAGCCTTTCCATCTCTGCCTTAAGTAGCATCTAGATCCCAAATTCTAATACAAACGCGCGTATTTTTTATGATAATATGCATTTTGAGCATTCTCGTTCCCAGGTGTAGTTTCCTCCTCCGAACCATACCCACACAAACGGTGCAAAAATATCAGATTTTTTAAAATGGGGGCGCTCTTCAAAAATGTGCTGTACTTGCTTTAAAGAGCAGTGTTAACCCTAGTGCTTTTGTGGTTTTACCCAAATTTGTGATTTTTGCACATTTTAAACTCAACATTGTTCTATCATTACCAACAGGTTTATCCCTGCATAACATCCTGAGCTTTAGTTTTTGCTGATTTTAACAACAGCTATTTGACTATGCGAGAGTCACAAAAACAACAACCACATGGTCCTAAACGGTGAAATTTAAGCACATTTCACGACGTCAGACGCAAGGCGTAGCGCGAGTCGCGTGGTGAATTTTTGCTGCGTAATGAAGCGTGCGCGTGTTTGAATGTGCTTTTACGCGAGCGCATCTTTGAAAAACCAAAACTAATATTTGAAAATGTAAACAAAGCTTTTTTTTATATATAAACTTTCTTTTGTCTTATGCCAAAACCCCAGAAGGGCTGGCTTTTTATTTCAGACCACGTACAACGATACAAGATATTTAGACAAATACAATACCAACAAAATTACAAAGATACAACCAAGATAGTGTGACAGTGTGTATGGCAGAAAAATAACTACAAATGTATGTATACTTAAAATATACAATATGCTAAACAAATGTAAACAAAGCGCTAAATTAGACCAGATGAAATTTCAATTTCTTCTGATTTCTAGAGTTAGAGACAAAAGATGTTTGATTCAATAGTGCATAAAGATGTATTTTCATCACTTGCACAACATACTCAATTTTGAAGTTCAGAGATAAAGTTATTTGAGAAAGCGACAGCTTGAAATGGCGTGAAAAGTCACTTTTTTTACTAAAACACAGATTTTCTCAATGTTCAATTTTCGCAAACTTGAATTTGGCAAAATTTCAGACAAGATAACTCCAAAAATACCGAAGTAAAAGATAAGGTTTAACTTTCCTACAATAGCAATTGGTCTTCTCTAGGAACGGTTTTCTCAATTTTTCATATTTCGATTTCTAACTTAAGATATTCTTCAAATATATACGCAAATTTTAGTAAAAATCACACTTTTTTGACATTTTTCCTTATATTTCGAAAAGTAAGCTCTATTTTAAAAAAATGAAAAACCGTCCCTAGACATTTGTCTTATTTCTAAAAAATAGCATAAGAAATCAGGGAAATTCAAATTGTTTTGGTTATTGCTGTCTGAAAAATTTGGGGGGCAAAATCATGTTTCTTTTAGTATTTTCGCAAAAACGGAAGTTTTACATTTATCTGATGCCACCATGGGTTTAATGTCCAATTTCTTCTAGAAATGTTACTTTTACATACAATAATCGAATATTTGCCAAAGTTACAAACCAAAATAGCTATCGGAAGATCAAGTTGCACTTGCCTTAAAGATTAACTTTTAATCCTTTTCGGACTGAGCAGCAGCTGAAATGTTAAAGTTGGTGGAGCCAGCTCCTGTTGCCGGGGGAACGAAAGGTGGCACTCATTGAGATGTGATCCGCAGTTGTGATGGAGAGCCACATTGGAGATGGGTCGCAGCCCCATATGTGAAACGGGGGGGCGCCCCGACACCGTGAAAATCCTATTCAAGGGGACCATTCCTTAACGTGGGAAGATTGATCACCAGGTGGGAGTCTGTGATAGGTGTGAATGTGTTCGTCTCGAGTCTTGGGAAGTACAAGAGGTAGTAGTACCTAGAAGGCATATTCCCAAGTCGGTAAGATGATGACGAGAGCGCAGCTCTGTCTGCCGAGCTGGTTGTGATTCTTGACAAATGTTTATGCAGCGTGCTTTTGGTTGTCCAGCAGAAGCCTTATTCACCGTTTGGTGAGTGTGTGGTGTTCTCTCCGAAGAACTGCAGGTGCAATGCCGAAAGCACGGTAAGAAAGCTCAAGATGAGTGGGACAAATCCCTAAATGTAGCCACATGGTTGGCAATGTCCATTATCATACTCACAATGGCTATACCCCTTGGCCAATTTAGAAAATGAATTTTGAACAAACCCCTTGATAAAGAGTCCCACACTGTGCACTGCTAGTAAACTTGTGAAACACATCCCACGATGGTGACAGGTTTACAAAATGCTCAACCATTGGCCCATATATTTTTAATATTGTGGATGTGAAACAAGTCCCTATAAACCATGTAATTCATTCCCCGGGGTCTTCCCCTGAGTCTGACAGGTGGTGGGGAAATGTAAAAACATGTCAATATTCGATTCACCAGGTACCCAGCAGGGTGCAGGACGCATATCACCCCGGGGGTTTTGTAAAAATATACAAAAATCAGCTCTATTTTAACTTACTAGAGGTCCCCCCTGACAACATCCTGAGGTCCTCCAGGCCTGGTATGCCCTGATATTGCTCAAAAAAGGTCTAATTGGGCCTATTTTTTTTCTGATGAGCAAGTAGGCCTAGCCAAAATGGATATATTGTAGGGGGGAATGCCACTTCGTCTAATATCAACTTTTTGTCTAATCAATGCAATCTAATCCATTTGTCTAAATCACATAGTCTAATTACCCACATACTCTAATTTCACTTTATTTGTCTATTACCATTTAGACTAAATACCATTCGTCTAATCACCACATCGGCCTAATACAATTTTGTATATGACTCAGTTGGTATAATCACTACATTGTATACAAACCATTTCGTATAATTGCCCATTTCGTCTACTACCCATTGGTATACTCTCAGATTGTCTAAAACCATTTGTCTAATGCCATTTCATCTACTGCCCATGGGTTCTAATCACCAGATTGTCTAAAACCATGTCGTCTAATGCCATTTTGATATCAATGCCCATTTGATTATTTTTCCCCCCACCCAGATGGTCTAATACCATTTCGACTAATGTCCTTTCGTCTTTCTACTGCCACTTGGTTATCACAGATTGTTTAAAACCATTTCGACTAATGCCAGTTCGTCAATACCAATTTGTTCTACTACCTCATTTGTCTAAGCATGTATTAACAAAAGGGCACCATATTACAATGAAATACCAAACACGAAAGACATTGTTTCACAATTATTCGAATTTCAGACCCTTTATATGTTACCTACTTTTCTTAAAAAAATTACCGTTCACACATTTCAAAAATAATTTTGTGATATGTTGAAATGAAGTTGACCTTTCATATTTTAGGCTTGTCAAAATCTGTTTAACACAGAACATGTTGCAATGATTGTCATTGTTAAAATGTATTCTTGTGTGTGTGCATTCCTTTCTTTTTTTCGTTTATTTCTTATCTAATAAATAGCATATAACAAAGCATCGAAATCTGACTGGCATATGTTGGCAACAAAATGTTAGAACTAATATGAAAGACTTTTCTTGAAAACAGTTTTTCTAGCTAAAAATGATAAAAGAAAAAATACAAAATTATTACAAATATTCAATCTGAAAGCCTATTCATTTCCATTTCATGTTTATTCAGTACTCAAACATCGTGAAAAATTGCACACCGAATAGACATAGAATGTTAAAATAGAGTAAGATCATCATATTGCACAAAAATTAATTAAAATAACCTACTGTATACAGGTACCAGGAAAATTATTGCAGCTTAGGAATGAATAACAAACCAGGAGTACCAAGGATAGCCCAAAAAGCCTTTAAAAAGGCTTAATTCCATTGGGTGAGGTCCTTAATGCCAGAAAAAAAAAACCGAGGGAGCGGAGGGAAGCAGCAGCAAGCAGGACGAAACAAAACCAACCAAAGATGAGGAAAACCCCAACATGCACAACCAGATGCCAAAAAGATCTAATACTATCGTGGTGCATGGGCTAATTCAAGCTTCAGCCAGCCTAGCTTGATCACAAAGATGCTCCTTTCGGTTGACCATGGCCTGAAAAAATTGTTTGGGGGATCGATCCTTGAAAAAATAGATCTTTTACGGATTACCCGTAGTACATCTCGTTACGGCTCCCAAATATTCAGGTAGGGGTATTAAGTTCATGATAACAGACTGTGCGAATTATAGACCAAGATAAAAAAAATTGTTCAGAAGGACCGCGCGCATTGCCTTTCCAATTGTGTTTTTGCGATCATTATATTTTTATTATTTAGATTTTTAATCAAGTGGAAAAATCTTTTTAAAAAAACACTCCAAAAAGAGAGAATTATTTACAGGCCGAAAAAATTTAATGGGTTCAAAATGCAATTACAAAAACATTTTCGCATTTGCCTATATCTTAACCCTGCATTAAAGTTAGAAGTAATTTCAAATGTTAAACTAATATTGTGTGACTTAAAGTAGGGTATATCGTGTTTATAACATTTTAGTAGTTTGCCCCCAGCTCATGTCATCTTCCAACCAAAACACACCCGTGTATTAATGACAATTGTAGACCGAGACGATCGGGGGGGGGGGGGCACTCATATGAAATGGATATGGGTGTAAGGGCACGTGGCATTCAAAACCAGGGGCATTCGGTTGACAGAGCTCAAAAAAATAGGGGTCTTTGGCGTGAGAGACCGCCAAAATGCCCAAAATAAGGGGTTTTTGCGTGACAAATTTGCAAATTTTAAAAAAAAAAAAAAAAAATTTCCCCAAAAATGGATCTGTTAGTGAAATATTCAAAATAGGGGTCTTTGGTGGACAGTTTGGAAAATTTAAAAACAAATAGGTTTTTTTTTTTTTTTAAAAATGGTAAAGAATATGGGTCTTTGGGTGGAAGCTGAGCTGAAAATGTGGGTCTTTACAGCCTTACATGCACGTAACCTCCAAGATGGGAGTGCCCGGGTGAACATATGAACTAACTCCTTAGCTGGAACATGATTTCACATCTAAAAGTTTTTTTTATATCTGGGACACATTTTGTCCAGTGGCCGACGGACCAGTCTTTGGGAAATAATCTTTGTTCGTCCTGTTCGCGCCAAAAAATCTATCATTCTTGCCCAACGATTTGAAATACGAATATTGCTTATATTACTATATAAAAAATAATGCATTTTCCTCGGATTTCGCGTTTAAGCATATAAACACTAACGACGTCTAAATTTTGGATTTCATGATTCGGAAGGTTTTCTACCATTTATATTTACAAAGCAATACCGGAAGGGTTCTTGAACAAAATTCGGGAGGGGAGATTTGGATCAAAGGGGGATAAGATGGTGAACAGAAAACGCGTAAAAGAAGTCCCTTTTCTTTTTACGTGTTTGTCTTGTTCACGCGCATCATATCCACCTTTGAATACAAATGCCCCCCCCCCGAATTTGTTTCAAAAACCCCTTCACGTGTAAATTGATTAGGCGTCAAAAACCCAGGAAATATGGAAAAAAGTATGTTTTTTCTTTAAACCTAAATTGTGATGCAAGTAATTAGGTTATGTAATATAATCAAATTGAGCCAGAGAGATCAAAACATCATAATATTATTAAAGCCTAGCAACATCAAGACAAAAAGGCTGTTTTGTTTAATAATGACGCAATGCATTGCATGTTTAGGGGGTAGCAAAGACTGACAAACATAGTTGTTAGGGTTATGTTCTTTAGTCGATGAAAATACATGTTCAGGGTGGCATTTTGTAAGTCCTGTTCACGCCATCATATCCACCTTTGAAATGTGCCCCCCCCTCCCGGGATAATTACATTTTGAAAACCAAACAAATTTATACCGGTGTCAAATGATATATTACCCTAGAGAAATAGTGCGGGGATTGTGGTTCCTAGGATAGTCGTCCTTCGGAACTCTGGCCCAAGGAATAGTAGCCTTGTTTATTTTTATGATATAGGCCTATATCATGAATTACCATCTCCTCAATTTTTCATTGTGCATCATCCCTTCCAGAGTATTTAAACCCTGTAAATTTACATTACCAACAACATTGCATGGCAATTTTGCATTAATTACCCTTATTTCCAAACACACCAAAAATGCAAATGAGAAACTTTCGCCTATTTTATCAAGAAAATACCATTTTCCCGATTCGTGGATATGACGTCATTTGATGGCACATAATAGGTATGTGGTACTTATTTTGTATCCATGGAAGAAGAAAAAGCAATAACTATCCACTGTATCAAAATCATAACCATCGTAAACAAATCCCAAAGGGAGGCTGGGAACCACACCGTCCCCGGTAACCCCACCCCTTTGGTAAACATTTTTTTTATAAAAAAAAAGGCTTGGTAAGACGAGGATTAGGTTCTTCAAGAACGTAAAACGAGTATTTAAAACTGCTGTATTGCACATTTTATGGTCTGTTAGGAAACCTTTTTGGGGATTCTCGATCTTAAGAACCATTTTTGAGGATTCCGTCTTGAGGGTTCCCTATAGGGCCGCCAGGGGGGGGAATGGAAAATGCTAAGTCCACTTTTTTCTGAGAGTTGTAGCAAAAGCATACAATTTAAAAACTATTTTAACTGATCAAATTTAAAAACCTGTGGCATTTTTGTAATAGTTTATTTTGTTATGCGAGCCCGTTTTTAATATTATTTATACATTATTAAGGTTTGGAAGAACTCACTTCCTTTCCTTTGTAGCTGAAACATGCCAATTTTGATTTTATTTGTTATTTATTTTTCATTTATTTCTTTATTATTTCCTTGAATCTAATCAGACTTCACTGATAGTATAATGATGAAAATCTTGTTAGAATTTTCTTACTCTCGGCCTGGAACACAAATTTTTTTGTGTGGCAAACATAGGACCCATGGTACCGAAGCCCTGACATTTTGTATGTTGGGTTGGTACCGTACTGTAAGTACAGAGTAGATTGAGGGATATTCTTCCTCATTGACGGCCATTTATATTCCTTCTTTTTTGGGTTTAGACTAAATGGTTATTAGATCCAATGATCATTAGACGAAAGGGGTTTAGGCCCCCCCCAAAATGGGTTTAACTAAATGGTAATTAGACAAACTGGTCATTAGACGAATGGGTTTAGACAAATGGGTTTAGACTAAATGGCATTAGACCAAATGATTATTAGACGAAATGGTTTGACAAATTGGTTTAGACTAAATGGTAATTAGACAACTGATCATTAGAGAAATGGGTTAGACAAAATTGGTTTAGACTAAATGGTTAGTTATACAATGGTTATTTATTAGGACTAAAGGGTGTAGACCAATTGATATTAGACGAAGTGAAAGTAGACCTATGGGATATTAGCCGAAATTGATTTTAGCACAAAATGGCAATTAGACCATTTGATTTTAGGATCAGTGACAATAGACTAGTGGTTATTAGCCTAAGTGGCAATTAGGCCATCTGATTTTAGACGAAACGTTTTAGACCAAGGGTTATAGAGCGAAATGGAATTAGACGAAGTGAGGATAGCATTGTAGGGGCACAGCCCCTACCGACCTGTAAATTCATTCCCCAGGGTGCTCCCTGGGTATGACAGCACGGGAGTGGGGAAATGTCAAAAAAAGGTCACCTTTCACAAAAAATCCAACACTCGGATCGAATTGATTTAAATGATGTACAATTTATTGGGCTACTCTTAGTTTTAAAAAGTTATAGTTTGCCTATCTACGCGTTATAGTTTTAGTACAAATAGGCTCCTAAACAGTCAGGTCCTCTGGGGTAAAATTCCTAGAATGGTCCGATTTTGATCGGACTGGTTGTCAACTGTTAAATGTCCCACTAGATAAGTAAAGTTAAAATAGATCTTGGTTTAAATATCTATAAAGAATTACAGAGCTATGATGTGAGTCATATCAACATAATCTCCGTATGCTTACCATTCAAGCCTGATTCTTAATGCCTTTAATTTCTACGCTCATTTTAGCGAAATCCTAAGATACCCACTGTAAAAATTTGGCAACCCCTGGTGCACACGTCAGGGCCAATGATATAGCAAACACGACTTCTGGATTAATTTTTGATGCTCTTTCCACCGGGTTGACTCCACGGCGGGAGAGAGTGAACCCGTGAGCCCGTCCGGGCGGCGCAGCGGCCCGGAACAGGGGGGGGAGCGTCAGGCTGAATGGTAAGTATACGGAGATTATGGTGATCTGACTCTCCCCCCCGGGGAGAGGGGAATCACCTACATCTCCTAGTACGTTTCCATTCAAGCCTGACTTATGCCCCAGATTGCAAATGTCGAAGTCAACCCGATATCAGAGTGCTCGGGTCATAAGGCAAGCGGAGCTTATGGTGATATGGAAGGTTGAACAAACAATATATACGATGCACTTCCGACTTCATGGTAAAGTGCTAATGGAAGCGGTGGAGATGGAAGATGTGGAGGTTGTGTGGATGACGAGGAAGTGATGATCCCTAGTTGCCGTCGAACCGCTGCGTACTAGGAATCTCGGAGATAAACTTGTTAGAATCTAGGAAGAACAAGCCCCATCCCATGGCGTCGTCTGATATTGGTATAGAAGCTCCCGGTAGGAGGCCCAAGCAGCCGCTGGGATTTCCGGACGTGATTCTCCTTAAGTGTTAATCGTCCCCGCAAGGACGAACCTCCGTGCTAACTAGGCCCTCCTTTACGACTGCCCGATCATCTGGTTAATGTCGTCTTGGAGCCGGGCGGACGGTGCGGAGAGTTGGTCGTGAGCAGCCCCCCTATTAGGGTTGAGTCTGTGAGGCAAAATTCAAGGCTTAAACTGGACCACCAGGGTCCTTCATCGCTTGAACATGAAGCTTGTCGGAGATCTGGAGACGATCGGCTAGGAGTGACGTGAGAGAGAGATTGATTATTGGCCAGGCAGCCTGATCGGGGAGAAGACGAGCGGTGTTCCCTGTGAAGTGCGATGATCTCTGCTATAGACAAATCAAGGGTGTCCGATACTCCTCGCATGATTGATGCGGCGGACAAGAAGAGAGTCTCTGGTGTGTTCGCTAAGGACGCCTGGAGGAAGAGGGTCATAAGGAGGATGTAGCGATGCGAGGACTGAGGCAGGCCAAGCTGGTACTAGAGAGCGATCGGGCGGAAGTGTGATGCCAGCATTCCTTGATGCGATCATGAAGGCGCGGGCGAGCAGACACGGGGTTGATGACTGCTCCAGTGATGCCTCCGCCAAATCTCAGATGGTGGGGCTGATCGAGACGGGAGTCCTGCGCCCCGTACCGGTTGCTTGACAAGTAGGAATGGATGGAAATTATAAATCCTCCTGTGGTAGGTCTCCTTGCCTCTCCAGTCAGATTGGCAGGCTTGGGTGATTGCCGCTGGAGAAAAGTTGTTATCAATGTATGTATTCCCGTTTGAAACGGTTAAGGCCCGGCCGTAATAACGGTGTGGGGCCCCGATTGACGGGAAAATCAAATCCATTTCTAGTAAACACGGTAAGCGGAAGGCCGGCCGATAAAAAACGGTGTGGGGCCCCCGATGGACGGGGAGGGGACCAATTCCGGTGGTGCAGCCTTGGTCCACGAGGTGTATGTCGGTGAGCTTGGCGTTTGAGGCGCGGCTTGCGAAAGGGCACGTCGTGGGTGGTGATCCAGCCCGTAGGAGCCATTATGCATATTGGGATGAGGTGGTACTCCACTGACGACCCCGGACTCTCGAAGGTACTGTCTCCCGGCTGTCTCCTCGACAGGGATCGTTCAGGAGTTGTCCGTCCCCGGGAAGTGAGGATGGGCCGTCTAGGGTGGTTGATGACGAGCACCAATCCAGGACCGTCATGTAGGCAAATATAGATGCGACTCCCGGATCCTCCCTACTTGTTAAGTAGGAGACGACCGGAATGTTGTCGCACGGGCATAGGACGTGACATCCCTGACCAGAAGGAGAGTCAGCCTCGGCGCTAGATAAACAGCCCACAGCTCCAACTTGATAATGTGAGCATGGTCAACTTCCTTGGCCAAGTCCCTGAGAGGCGAATGTCTTCTACGTGGGCTCCCCACCAGCTCTTAGAGGGTCCCGTCATGGGAATGAAAGATGATGGTCTTGATTGTGTTGTGAGTAGTTTCTGGCGGAGATATCCGGCAGAAAGATGCCACCAACGCTGTCGCTCTTATGGAGATGTGGGCGAGTCAGGAGAGTACTCTTGATGAAGCTCCGGTTCTCGGCGAATGTGAAAACCGAGCTTAAGACAGAGAGCTAATATACTTGGCATGCGAAGTCGCGGCGTGATACCACCGTTGTCATACTTGCTGAGAACCCATAGGTCAATTGGGTTTCATGAGGATCCCGGCCCCGCCCGACGCCCCCCTCCCCCGGCGCACTGCGGTAAGCAATGGATGCGCTCGGCGGTGGAACACGTGTCCCGTTTGAAGGTCAGCGTCGCCCTTAAAAGGTCGATACTCCGCGAAGGAGTGTTGAAGTCGTCCCTGGAAGGCGCTGCAGGAGCCAGTCGTCAAGGTAGACGAAGGCAAATTGGCTTCTCCACCCGAGGGACTCTGCTACAATCTTCATCTATCCTGTGTGAATGTGAGGGACACTGCGATAATCCGAACGGGGGCACTGGAAGTGATGGAACGAGAGGTCGATATAGGAAAAAACGAGCCACTTTCTGTGTGAAGGAGTAGGAGAGTGGAAGTAGCATCCTTAAGTCAAGAGTGGATGCTCCCCCGGCTACGATGAGTCCTCGAGAACTGCTGATAGGCTTCCCAATCTTGAAGAGGCGTGACGTGAAGAACTGGCTGAGCACTTTCGTGTTGAGGATCGGGCGGATTTCATTGAGGGAGAGCTGAGGTGAATGCTATGGCGCGGGGCGGTCACGAAAGGATCGCCGCCTTCTGAAGCAGCTGCTTGGCCTCTGGAGAAGGGTGGTCGTCTGTTTACGGCCTTGGGGATCACCATCTCTAGTGTGGGCAGAACCCATGAGTTCGAAGTCAACGTACTCCAACGGTTATGGAGTATCCCAGCCCCCCCCCCCCCAACTGCAAGGGGAGGTACTGAGGTATGAGGACAGTCACCTCTCTCGGGGGGAGGAAGCACATCGTGACCCACCCCCTCCTGATCGATCGCCCTTGTTGCATCAACGCCGTCACTGCTCTTGCGTCGGTATCCTTGTTCCCTCCATGGGCGAGATTGACCCTTGTTGCTTCTTGGACCGGCTGTTCTTCTGATTGGAGTCCTGGCTACGGAACAAGTCTGCGGTTGCTGTAGCCGCTGACTGACTTGAGGGGCCCCCTGGTAGACGGCCGCCTTCTTCTTCTTCTTTGGCGTTCGCAGGCTGCCTAAGCCTTCTTGTTAGCAGACATCCTTCCTCGTGTGGGCACTTGAACTGTCCCCCGAAGAGGCAGGTCATGTAGGCGTCTCCAGGAACTGCGGCGGGCTCAGGAGATTGAGGGCGTAGGGCGCACTCACTTTCCGCAAGTAGGAGATTACTGCTATAGCTGCAGCGGTATTCCCAGCGGCAGAACGATAGCCCGGGTGTTATATAATGAACGTTGGCTTGTCCCTGCACTGTCTGCCAACTGACAGGGTCTAGACATTAGTTCAACCGGATGGGCAAAGGTGAGGAAGGATGAAGTTCAATAGTCGACATTACCATCCAGGCCAGGTTTCCCGGCCGCCCAATTCGGCATCCCCCTTCTGGTCCCATGGTGGGGTCCGGAGAGGAAGTTCTTCCGGTTGGTTCTTCCCGGCGAGCGTGTCGCAGAGCTTCCTGAGGGGAGATAAGAGTGGTACGGACGGCCGCCGCTTCTTGGCTTGTTACCTTGAAGTAGCTTCTCCCCGCTCGTCAATCTCTGGTTGAAGGTTCAGGCCACTGGATCAGGGTGCCCCTCTCTAGCACAACTGATAAAGGAAGGAGCCACCACTGAAGGGCTCTGGTACACGGTGAACGATGGCCCTTAGTGGTGGAGAACTTCTCAGGTGGAGATCCATCTACCTCCGGGACTCCGGCCTTGATGGGTCCTCTGTGAGGTTCCTCTTCACTTGATCGGTTAAGTTACGGTGGTCCGAGGATCGGAGGGTTGCAGTGAGTTGGTGAACGCGCAGAATTCCTGTTCCGGTGGCCGTCCATGAACACCCAATCGTCGGGTTAAACTCGGCGGTTCAGGAACCTTGCCGGCTAGAAGTTGTCCCATGGGAGGTGGCTGTGTGGTGGACTCTAATTGCGTCCTCGCTGGCTGCCGTTGGGGCGGTGGCTGCCCTGAAAGTCCAGGCTTATCCGACGGTCGCCCCGGCGATCGCGGTCGTCCCCCGGAGGGTAACGAATGGGTCACGGAAGTCGCGGCTTGGTGCGGGTTGATTTACTCCGGCGGTGGTATCAGCTATCCCGCGGTCTTGCGGCAGTCGTCAATATCCTTTTTTCCGCTGCGGCGGCCACGGCTCAAGGAGCGGCTCCTCCTGTAATCCGGAGGTTAGACTGATATTACAAACGGCCGAGATCCAGTTGGTGATCGTGGCTGCGTGAACGGCATCTGGCGGTGACCCAGGCGCTTATGGCGATCCCGGCGAGCCCGGTCTTGCTGTGATGCCGGCGCTTGCGTGATGCCGGAGCTTGCGGTGATCCCGACCCTTGCGATGATCCAGGCGCTGTGTTCCCGGTGCTCGCGGTGATCCCGGCTTGCGTGATACGGTGCAAAAAATCATAACAGGATTGATTGAAATTGAAAATTGAAGATTGAAATTACCTTCGGTGATCCCGGCGCTTGCGGTGATCCCGGCGCCTTCGGTGATACCGGCGCCTTCGGTGATCCCGGAGCTGCGGTGATCCCGGCGTTTGCGGGGATCCCGGCGCTTGCGGTGAATCCCGGGCTTGGTGATCCCGGCTCTTACGGTGATCCCGGCGCTTGCGGTGATCCCGAGTTACGGTGATTCACGGTGCTTGCGGGGATCCCGTGCGCTGCGGTGATCCCGGCGCTGCGGTGGATCCCGGCGCTTGCGGTTCCGGCGCTTGCGGTGATCCGGCGTTGCGGTGATTCCCGGCGCTTTTTTCTTGTGGGGAGGTGATCCCGGTGATGCGGTGATCCCGGTGCTGAGGGTGATCACGGCGCTTGCGGTGATCGCGGTGCTTGCGGTGATGCCGGTGCTTGTGCGGTGATCCCGGCGGCGGTTCCGGCTCCCGGAAAGGCTCTTGCGGTGATCCCGACTGTTGCCATGGCTTCCGGAACGCTCTTCGGTGATCCCGGCGGCGGGCTCGGCTCCCGGAAAGGCTCTTGCGGTGATCCCGAAGGCTACCACGGCTTCGGAACTGGCTCGGCGTGATCCCGGCTCCGGCTCCCGGAAACGGCTCCTTGCGGTGATCCCGACGGTTGCCACGGCTTCCGGAACAGCTTTTGCGGTGATCCCGACGGCGGACTCCGGCGCCCGGGGCGGCTCTGGCGGTGATCCCGACGGTTGCCACGGCTTCCGGAAGGACTCTGCGGTGATCCAGGCGACGGCTCCGGCTCCCGGAACGGTTCTTGCGGTATCCCGAAGGCTAAACACGGCTTACGGAACGGCTCTTGCGGTGAGCCGGCGACGGCTCCAGCTCCCGGAACGGCTCTTGCGGTGACCGATTGGCTGCCACGGCTTTCCGGGAACGGCCTTGCGGTGAATCTCGGCGGCGGTCAGGCTCCCGAGCGGTCCTGCGGTGATATGGGCCGGTGCTCTCGGCTCCCAGACCGGCCTCCGAGGTGACCCGGTATTCCGACGGTGGAGAGAGGGGGTAGGTGTGGTGGGAGGCAACTAGGCGGGCGCGGTGCTGCGGAAGGAATCCGGAACCTCGGCACAGATGCGACTCTTGACGGCTGCTATCCTGAATGCTACCGGCTACACGGGTTGCTGGGCTCATCTCGGTCTCTGAGTCGAAATCCAGGTCTTATCGTGGGGGGGAAAGACAAAAAAGAGAGCATCAAGACGGGTAGGAACTTTAGGAACCCATATTTTGGGGAAATTACTTCTTAAGACAGCTAGCTAGCATACAATTGAGTCAATCCTAGCCAAAACCACCCGAGTTGACCGGTAATTGCCCGACTCAAAACGCGAAAAAAATCCCGTTGGAGCCTAACTCCCATAGAAAGCACGTACCTTCCGGTTTCGGGTATGTTGAAAATATGGAATGAAATTTGTTATATCGAACCGCCGATGTATCGCACCGACGATGTTAGTTCGGAACCAAATGGGTCTATGCGGTAAAAATTTCCACCGGTAAAATTCCAAAATGGCGCTGAAAAAGAGTCACCAGTCTAAGTAATCCCGTGAACGGTAAGGCCGGCCGTAATAACGGTTAGTGGGGCCCCCGGTTGGACGGGAAGAGCCAAAAACTGACCCGAGACCCGTAATTCACGGAGGCAGCGGGGTGGGTCAAACAACGCCCGGTGCACATGAAGGCAGATGGAGAACCATGTGTTCGAGCAGATGCAGAACCCCGAGTTATGTACTTAGGCCCAGATGGCCGAATATACCTTTAATGGCATCCGTACCAGTACATTACGGTAGAATAGCGGGTGAAGTTGACCGCGAAAAAAAGCAAAGTAGCCGATTTGAAAAAAGTGAGATAAAATATTCAGGAACCATCTAGCACACTAAGCTCCCAACTCAAGCGCTAGATGAATGTGGGATTACTCGAAGGGGTCTACCCGAGGCAGACACTTGTAATACACGTGTGACCTAGCCGCCATTCTTTTGCGGAAAGTACACCACACACTGACTCACCTAAGCGGAGGGGACGCATGTTTTGCAACAAATTGGAATGGGTGAAGCAGCAAACCAAACCAAAAAGTGTCAGCAAAATGCGTAGAACAGTAGTTATGTAAGATAGGTGAGTAAAGACTATTACATCCGGCTGAAATTGCAAAACTTCCAAGCACATAAGAGCACACACAACGTTGCTTGGAGGTAGAAAATGAGAAGTCAGTGTGCTAGATCATTGGCCCCTGACGTGTGCGAACTCAGGGGTTGCCAAATGTACAGTGGGTATCGTGGGATTTCGCTAAAATGAGCGTAGAAAATGAAAAAGGCATAAGTCGGCTTTGAATTGGGAAGTTACTAGGAGATGGTAGGTGATTATAAAATTCCGGATCCGGAATTTGTGTTACACACGGTATCCTACAGCAATGTTGTACTGTGCAAAAGTGTTTACTGCATCAACAAACGAAAAATCCGATCCTCTCAAACTTTGGATTAAGCATTTTATGCTTGACTATCTTGCTCTAGATGATGATTTTATTACTCTACTCTGAGTCAGACTTTGTTTAAGTGTCAAAAGATGCCACCCTGATTTGTTCAACATGTTTCGGAAGTGCCCCTGAATCTCACGACATACATAATGTAGGTCCCGTATCCACCTGTGATAGTGGTTGTATGGACAAATGTTTAATAGGTCCAGGAAGGCAAATAGAATGATGTGGTTTGTGTCAAAGTCTACAAGGAGGGACCAGAAGACATTCAATATTGGCGTTGGTGATTGTGTACATCATTTGTGGTACCATTGATTTTCAGAGAGCAATTGAAAATTCCGGTGACGGACTTCTTCTTCTTAGCAGTCAACGAGTCATTAGTAATGGCTTTGTGGTGTTGTTAGGATTTATTCAACTGAGTAAGCCAGATCGGGGCCGCATGTTATCCATGAAAACGGAAGTCTAACATGTCTGCGCATGTGAGACTGGGGGAGATTGGGAATAAGTCAGGGGTTACACCCTACTCTGTATCCGACCACGACTACAAGGTAACCTGTAAGTTGTGCTCTCTGTACAAAGGACAACGTCCCTCCGAAGGACGGGAGCTTTCACGATTCATTTGCCGAATTCCAAGTGAATCGTGGAGGAGAGCGGTATTCTGTATGTAATCAATAGATACAGATACAGATTAAAACAGAAAGTGAGCACGCCGAATAATCCCAGACAAGGACCCAACAGGATTAGAACCCGGGATTTTTGTTAAATTTGCGCCACGGCAAGCAACCTAACCACTAGCCACGCTCTCCCACCAAGTGACTGGTGTGAATCTAAATTCATGACACGACTGATAATCAATAGTTTCGACAAAAGATGTCACTGGTAGTGGTTCTTTTATGGCCCTGTTTATGGTAGACGTTTCATATAGCAAGTTCCATTGATGCAAAGAGGTATTACATGATTCCGTCATGCGCTGTGTGAAGTGTTGTGCAGTAGTGATTGACGGAATGAATGGCAATACCTTCATTTGCTTAAGGGGCTTCTATGATGAAGACGTCTCCCTGTTGATTGCACAGATGTGACCCATGCAAATGGTCTCTGTTATTTACAGAGCAATTTTTTAAGCAGGGACGGCACAATTTTTGACAACTGTTAGATAGGGACATGCAAGAGCTATTACCTCTGCAATAAGAAAAATCAGAAAAATCATGCGGGAATCTTGCCATACTGGCCTACAAAGGTCATGATGGGTAGGTTATAGCACCCTACATATGCCCATTCTCAATTAAAGAGACGTGTTAAACAGATTTCAAGAAAAATCATATTTGCCAACAATGATATTTCGTAAATTGACACAGGAGGAGTCAGTGTAGAAATAATCCAAATTAGTGTCACCCCCCCGTTTGCTGTCGCGTTGATGTTTATGTTTTATTCTGGTTTTGTATAATAAATGAGACCCCTTCAAACAGCGTTGTGATTGCATGGCTACCCCAAAAGCTTTGAGAGGCTTATCATCTCATTCTGAGATTTAAAGGGTTAGCAGTGATTTGCTAATCCGAAACACATCAAAAAAAATCATCAAAAATTCAATTTTTATATTTGTGTTATGGAACGGTTATACATAATATCAAAAATTCGATTGAGATCAAAAAACCTTTCCCGCTTGGATATCACGATTTTCAGCGTGATATGTGCCATTTGGACAATACAGTTTTTTGACAATGTTAATAATGTGATTTGTCAACTACATTGCCACAAAAAAATCCAAATATGGCTGCTCAAAAGCAAATACGCGCCGGAATCATTAAATGACCTTAATTCCACAAGTTATACCGATTTATAGATGCAAAATTATGCTGAATAAATAAAAATATGTCTGCAGGTTTCCAAAAGCTGTTACAATGAACAATATGCAAGAATATTTGAACACCTATAGAATGCATTTCGAAAGCATCAAGGCACGTCAAGTGTTCTCCATATTTGCAGTGAGAGGCTTGTATGCTAGTGTATATTCATGAATGTTTATGCTCTTCACGTATGAGATAGATGTATTGGTACTATAAACCCTTATTTGGACGTTCTCTGTAATCGACAAGTTTTATATTCAAGGATGGCAGCAATTAGCACCTTTTAAAGATATTAATTTAAACGTATATTAGATATGTGTATTAGATGTAGTTACATCAACTAACTATTTATTAAGGGTTATAATAAAAGAAGGTATGGGAATAAGTTATTTGACAATTTGAATCCTTATCTGGCCATTTTTGTTTCGTAACACGCAAATAATGTAAAGATAGGGGCCAATATGGTTGTCTTTTTACCTTCTTATTTTTTTTTTTTTTTTTTTTTTTTTTTTTTTTTTTTTTAAAGTTTAATTAAAGTATGAGATCATGTCTTTGACATTATAAACTAGCGTCGGGTATGTTTGTTTTGACAACATGCTTTAAAATTCAAAAATGGCGGCCATATATATATATGGAACGATATGAACATTTGTAGGTTTTAAAGCTCTTAAAAAAAGCAGATGCATATTAGCTGCCATCTTGATGGGTAAGCATGTTAGACACACTGGAAATGCTTAGATTATGTGAGTTCCTACTGGGGATAGAGCCCAGAGGAATTATGCCTCTATCACCAAACTTGATGAGGTATGGTCAATTGAATGATTTCGAGGGCATATTGGATTTCGGGGTGGCCATATTGATGGCTGGCTATGTTGTGATCAAACCCATTAAGAACCTGTCCAGTAGATTCTTCGTGCTTAAAAACCTGGATATAAGAAACATAAAATTATGGACATTTGAATGAATTTGAGAGTGGGGGGGGGGATAAAGCAGGCCATATGTATTTTTAGAAACTGCCACTGCACGAAATTTTGCCACACCTCCAGAAAGTATTGGCTTAGGTCCTTGATAAACAAAAATTTCAATCGAGAGAAAAAGTCTTTTCTCCATTTCCCCCCTGCCGGCCCACATCCTCCTGACTACTAGATGATATAAGCAAAGCACCTGGTGGGGGGGGGGGGGGTGTGGGGCTATAAAAGAATTCATTGATAATTACAGAAATGAACAGTACCTTCCAATCAGAAGTCCCAAAAGTATGGTGCCCTTAGTGCTCCCAAACAATGAATGTTACACCCCTGACTAGGATTGATGGGGTTAATCAAACTCTCAATGGTTTGTTTTTTGACCCTCATCAAACTTTGAAGATTTTGCTCTGCTGTAGATAATTAATCAAATTTGAGATTTTTGTATCCACCCTTATATTTTCTCATTTATCTGCCAAAATATTTTGGCTGACTTTCTTATTCATTAATGATGCTAGAGGCTAAAACATGGGTGTTTTGGGTTACAGGAAATGATCTGTACAGTACTCTGGGCTATTGTAATATATACACACAATACCACTCACATTATGTGGTCTGGTGGTTCCACTTGACATTCTAAATAAGGTTATGTCAGAAATGGCCTTTCATATTAAAACACGAAAAAGTAAATTTTAAATGGCTGGACACCTTGAAGCTAAGGTAATTTTTCTTTCTAAACCTTTACATGAGCCCAGATTCACACTCTGACAGTAGTTTATAAAAAGTTTGTGTAAATTGTTTGGGTAGATATTCTCATGCATTCTCTCATTATTGTAGCATTACAATTTTGCTGAGGGTTTTAAGTGTCGTGTAACAGTACAAGTGTCTTCAGTTGCTAGGTGGCACCACTGCATTATAAGAAATGAGCCTGGTAATATAGACATAGCATTGATTGAATATCACAATTAATTTTATATTATTATCATTTACTATTTTTATATGCTCTTTATATCCATGTAGGTTTGCAGTGGAAATACAAGACATTGAAATAAAAACAGTGTGTTGTATGCATGCCATGGGGTTGACCATCAACACTTGGCTGTCTGTACAGTGGGCTGTGTGGAGGTGTATGCGGTGACTACAGAGGGATCACATCTGCGCTTATTACAACTCGCATCTCATGCAAAAGGTGGAAAGGGAGGCAGATAAAAGGTTTTTGTAGCAGTGAGTGAATATATGCCTAATAGCATACTGGTTATATGTACTTACCCCAAAATACGGTATCAATACCCAGGTCAGACGGCAACACAAAGGTAAAGAAATACAGATCCATGGTGATGAGCTAAACCATGGTGTATAGCAGCTAATGACAACACAGTGTCATATGCATTTATTTTCATGTACACTTGGTGGTTTCGTAGTCTGCCAGATTCACACATCAGCACATGTACCAACCGTTGTTGACCCATGTATCTCAGCATCACCAATGAGAGTGCTGGTAATGGGTAAGAGTGAGATGTTAGTGAAACAAGTGAGTGACCTGAGTCAGGATTTGTGTAGAATACAGTCACCTGATGGTGTGGTGGAAATTTAAGAATGTGTCCTTTAGGAATAATGCTAGGCATCAAGATATATGCTTGCTTGTACGCTAGGGTGATGGACAAGGGTGTGTTTACAAATACACATGGGATGGGATTGGCAAGCCACAGTATGTTAACACTGGGTGTGTCATTGATGGTTAGGGTGGGTGGGATACAAGTGCTTAATATGAATCAGCTGAGTTTAATTGCCGCAGTAGGTGGATGTATCCTGTTAAAAATGTAAAGGTGTACAGCCTTGAAGAGTCAGTTTAATCAGTACTGTGAAAGTAATTTCTGCATTTTGTCTTTTGCATTCACAGTTCAGTAACATCAGTGGGGTTTCTGTCATAAATGTTTATGGAGGGCTTTAAAGGCCAAGGCTTGATTGAAAGGGAATTGAAAAGTAGTAGTGGTTTTAAATTCATTGTTCAGTTTTCATTTAAAAGCCAATTTGCAGGCTGCTCTATGTAAGGATTATTTTGTCTGTTCCAGCTTAATATTATACTTGCCCCAGCTCTTAAGTGTGAAGTAGCGGCGCGGGCGTGTACGTTGTACTGACTTTCAGGGAATGCGTAGGCAAAGAACAAGCACCTGCAACTTAAAAGGCGGGTGGTACTGGTCAGCATCTAATACTTCAGAAAGAAAAGTATAGGTCGCTAATGCTAATACATAACTGATCATATTTTAAGAGATCATTGATGCATCTTACCAAAAATAATGATTTGTAAAAAACCACATGTGCAGAGGTAATTGGGTGCCAGTCTCCTCTAGCTGTTCATTTTTGTTAGGGGCAATGCGATTTGCAAGGCATACCGGATTGTGTCATAGGTGTGATTTCCTAAAGATTAGAATGCACTAGAGTTCTTATATGGCTAAAGAAAGTCTAAAAAGTGAAACCGACGGTGATTGGATTTGCTTGAAATTCATCAGAAAAGACTGGATTTGGATTGCTCCTATGTAAAATTAGCAATTCACATTCGTACCAAATAAATAACTTTCAGCTTTTTTTTTAGATGGTGTATTTTTATGGGAAAGCTTTACATCAGTGCAAAAAATCAGGGCGGAGCAATGTTTTTTGGACACCTGATGTGTCTCATCATTGGACACTGGTTGTCATTTTTGTCCCAAGAAAATAGTATAGTAGTAGTTCTGATTGTTAAAAAATCAGCTGTTAGGTAAGTTGGGAGAAGGAGGTTGTGGATGATTGATAGACCTTCCCCCCCCAAATAATATAGATAGGCAAGTAAATAGTACTTGAGGTTATGATATCCACTGCTGTCAAAAACCAGCAGCAATACTCGGGGAATGGATAAATTAGTTTAGATATAGATATTGTCAGGCTTATCAACTTTTCGTATCTTGTCTAACATACCATGAAACAAAAGATATTTGTCTGCCCGGAAGAGCCAAAGTTTCCTGAATTAAACCAATCAAAGGCCGAGTTGAACCAAATAGGTGGTGAAAGGAGACCACCATACAACAGAGAAAACCTGCCAAGAGAGCTCATGCTCCAAAATGATGACACCTCCTCCATGGCGAATAGCAGGCCACCCACTGGAGCACGATGCAGAGGCTACGCCAGCAGCCGCACCGGCTGCCACATGAAGTTACGTCTGGAGAAGGGAAAAAAGAAAAATAGAGAAAAAATGAAAGGGTGTGATTGCTAAGCATTTTGGTTTGCCTTTGCTAATGAAGATCACCAGTTGGAGTCCCTTTGAAGACAAGGCTTAGATTTACCTAATTTTATTCAGGATGTAAAGGGAGGAAGTGACAATTTATTGATCCTTACACCTTGATCCATAACCTTGTCTCAATTACCTGTTAAAAAAAAATTGATTTAGTTAACAAAATCATTGACATCAGTTTTTGGCTGACTTATGACATGCACTGTTTGATTATTTCTTTTTTACAAATAAATTTGATAAAAGACCTCTCCAATCATCAAATTTCACTTTTGTGTCAATGTTACTATTGTGCAGGAAGGCACATACTAATCCAAATTCTGTATGTTCATTTCTTGGGAGTGTATGTGTGTGTGTGCATGTGTTAAAGTTTTGGGTAAACCTTTTCACACGTTTGTGCGTGCACACCTAGGCTAAACTCCAATGGACACCAAAATCAAGTCATAGGTGCACAATGAGACTTTCATGTCATGGTAGGTTGAGGTCCCCTACCCTGTCAAAGGTCATTAGAGGATAACTTGTGCAGAGAGTGAGGAGTGGTGGATCACGAAAGTAGGCAGCACTTATGGTTCGAGAACTGCCTTGTGTTGGTTATATTGCTTAAAATTTATCTTGCATATAAGAGAGAGAGAGAGAGCATGTGGGCATATATTTCATTTTTTGTGTCTATATGTGCCTGTGTGTGTGTGCACATGTGTATATGTGTGTGCACATGTGTATGTGTGTGTGTGTGTGTGTGTATGCAATTGCAATGACTGATATTAGAGGACCAGCCTCTAGATCCTGTGACCAAACTCTAGGAACAAAAATTTGAAGGTGTTTTAGTGTTCCCTGTTGAACGTTTTTGATTTGGGGTTTCCGCTTAAATGTTCTGGTCTTATGGGAAAGGAAATAAAGGTTAACACTTGGGTCAAAATTTAGAACTCCCAAGATCCCCGGCCAGGCACCTCCAGTTCACCCAGCTGTGAATGGGTAGCTGGTCTGTTTAGACTGGCGAAGGTACAGGTGGCAGAGAAAGGAACTGCCCACCCTACGCCATAATGGCGAGGTTGTGTTTGCAATGCCGCTCTACCAACATGCCCCAATGCCCATTGAGCATGGGACTACGTTTACCTTTTTGAAAAAAAGCTAAAGTGCTTATTTTATGGATTAACAAAGTTTTAAAAAGTTTAAAAGTTACCTGCACAGAGAGAAAATTCTCTTGGGCCTGTGCATGCATGCACCTCAGTAATTTGAGGTCTGTTTCTTGTATATAATATATGATGCTATTCTTTGTAATATTTTGTCCAATGTAAATCAGGACTAGAGCAGTGTTGTTCATTGAATTGGGTACTATGTTGGGTAAAGAAAGTTTAAGATAGATTTGTACAATATCAATGGTTAAATTAAAATATGAAGGGAATTGAGGAGCATAATATGTATCCTTAAAGAGACACTGGCACATTTGAAAAATAGTGCGCCCTCAAGATTTTTAAAATCGATATTTTTGCATGGTTTTAAAGCTTTTATATACATTAGCCCTCACCTGAAATGATTCAGATCAAATAAGCTTCCTTATGGTTAAACAGTACGATTTCATTATTAACGTCGCCGGCGACATTAATTCAGCAGACGACGGAAATGGCGTTTAACACAAGAAAACGCATGTATGCATGTTTCCCACAGCATGCACCCTGTTTGACCGGTCTGTGACCTTTGTGGTTTTAATATTAATGAGCACGAGTCTATGACAATCATGTAATATACAAATTTGTTGATTAAAGTTATGGAAAATTTAAAAATTAGCCTACAAATTTCCTGGATGTCTTTAACCTTTTATTAACGTCCCTATCTGTTTGTGATTATGTTATTTTTATGTGTAAAATGTATCTCTATTCTTCCAATCGCCTAAACTATCATTTGCGAGCAAATTGAAGAAATTTCATATTTTGTGAAAATGTGCCAGTGCCGCTTTAAGGTGTAATTATTTTACAAATTAGAAAATGCTTTGGAGTATAACTTACACTACAGGGCATTATGTTTAATAGGGAGGTTTTGAGTTCATCTTGAAATTACATTTTGCACCTTCTCATTCTTAAAATGTTATTTCCAAAAATTTCAAATTTGTGAATATACTTCATATGATTATACGTTTTTCATATTTAGCGATTACAAATGTAATGATACTAATGTAATGATTTGTTTCCTGAAAACCACCCAATCTGTGTCTAACATGATAAGAAAAACTTATGTTAGATGACAAAAAACACCCAATTGGGCACCAAAACTATACATTGACAACACCCCGATTGATAATTGCCCCAGAAGACGACTATTGCCTGTCAATTTGTGTACCAAATATGGTGGTGCCTGTGGTTCATGCAGCTCATGAATTGAAACAAAATACACATCTCGCTGATGGTTCAAACTGTTGTCCGACTATTAATAGGGTTGATAAAATAACTATGGCTGTCGCAGTGTCGCAAGATTCATAAATTGCTGTCACTGGATAAGAAGTCAAGTGTCAAATGCCAAAGGAACAGCTGTGTCGCGAGTGTCACAAGAATGGCTGTGTCGCGAGTGTCAAATTTCACCCATGTAGACTCCTACTCTTGTAAGCGATTTGTTTTCCCATTCAAGGTTTTGAGGAAATTACCCTCTAAATATCTTGTAAATTATAAAATGTGCATAAATATTCCTGTCATTTGATAGTTTGATTTACGTCACATGACCTAACAATGATAAAAATATTTCTAATATTTTCCCGACATTTCATGGCATGAAAAAAGTTGTTATAAAAAGTAACTACTGTCCTGTGATGTCATGCCAGGGCAATAACAAATTTTTCCCTATGTTAACATATCATTGACATCCCAATTTCCGCTAGTATGGTTAGGGCTGGAAGAGAATATTTTTATGCTTTATATAAAACAAATATTGATGGCTCTACATTTGTGAAATTGTGCAAAATATCTCCCCTCCATGACTGGCGACCGCAGGCCTACTATTTTCCATCAACCTTCAGTCTCATGAGAATAGTAGGCCCACAGTCTACGGTCACCGCAGGTAGATATTTTGCACTAATTTCCCTCATGAGCAGTCAATACTTATAATATTTGTATAATATGTGTATAATATTCAGCAGATTAAAGGTGAGCCTAACTTACCAAGGGTCCTGTAAGCAAATTGTTTGTACTATTCAAGGTTTGAGGGAATAACCCAGTAAATATCATCTTATATACAAGATAAAAGGTGAGCCTTTAAACTTACCAATGCTCCTATAAGCAAATTGTTTTTACTCTTCATGGTTTTAAGGGATTGAGGATATTACCCAGTGAATATTTTGTATTATTATGCATATGTGGTTCAATACACAGCGCGTTTAGCGCGTACCGCCCAACACTGCACAATACGCAAAAATATTGGGCATTTGGACATGCAACTTGTCAAGCAAATACTCTGTTTTTATTAGTTTTGAAGCCATAATACCATTTAAAACTATTTTTGTCAAGTCAGCTTCTTCTTGCATAATAATAATAATAATATCGGATGGCTTTTTTCAGCTGATAACAGAAAATATTGCCCTCGCCAAGAAAATACCAAGCTCGTCTTCCACTCGCCCAATATTTGATCTAGGCTCAGGCAATATTTTCTGTTATCAACCTCAGCCATCCAATATTGTTTAAATATACAGCAGATAAAAGGTGAGCCTAACTCACCACATAAGCAATTTGTTTTTACTAATCATGGTTTTGAGTAAATTTCCCAGGGAATATCTTGTAACATACGATAGATAAAAGGCTATGTAACTTACAAATGATCCTGTAAGCAATTTGTTTTTACTAATCAAGGTTTTGCGGCAATTACTCAAGGAGTATATTGGGGGGAGGAGTTGGCAGTTTGTGGCAATTTCTGGAACAAGGATGCTGACATTTCTGCCAGCATTTACCAAGCATGTTGTCATCAGCTCACATGACCATACATGCTAATCCCGGCTAATCCATCTTTCACTTGCCAGATCAATATCTTACTACAAGCCTAAAGTACAATGCCTGGATCGCGGTCTGAATGCTTTTGAATTGTGTCGCAAAACATGCTAGGTACACTGTAAATTCTGTCAGGGATGTGAACACCTTACTTTTCTTTTCCAGAAATTGCCACAAACTGTCACCTCCCCCTGGAACTCTTCTTGTTTTTACTGTTTTTACAAACATCCAAATTGTTTTCAAACTCGTGAAGTGATTTCAGTAATGGTCCTTTTCATTATGTTAAATTTTTTTTCCTGCCATTATGTCTCTTTCAGAGACTTGCCCATTTGGTGTTGAACAAAGTATAACACACAACTTTTGGCAGCACACCGTATTGTAACTTGCAAGAATATTTTTTTAAATGTATATGTTGAGAACTATTTGGAATTGTAGCTGATGTTACACATACATCGGTCATACCAACTTTGTTATCGTCTTGGTAACCTCATTCTCAAGGTTTTATTTCGCACACTTCATTTTTTGGTAATTGGGAAATCATCAAAATCTCTTTTTTGAGAGGATTATGTAAAAATCAAAATGGTGGCTAAAAATAAGTGGGCAGACCTTTTGCCCATGACAAAGAAAAAATGCTTTTTGTGCTTTTTGTTTAATGGGGGTAAACCTTGGTATAAAAGGGCTGGTCATTTTCTTCAAAAGAGGTCCCCAAACCAAATATTGTATTTGAATTTGAAGAGCCGAAACACAAGTTCTAGCTACTTTACCTGTCTTCTGGATTACGGAATCTCTGAAGAAGTGGAAGAGTCACACAGGAATCAGACTGCATTGGCCTCAGACCGTCACCAATTAATGATCTGACTTTAAAGCAGGTGCCTACTTATATAATAGTAAATTATCACATTGATGCTCCTTTGTGATACGAATAATGAACGTATACTTGTGACATGGTGCAAAATACTCGCCAAGCTGACTGGAAAGTGGGAAGCATGGTCATAGGTAAAAAACAGCATGCATTACCACGGTTCTGGAGGTCCTGGTTCTATTCCCAGCAGGGGGCCACCCCTGAGAATTGGGTTCTTAATTCCTTGATTTAAAATCAGCTCTCCCCAGGAGCCAGATGGACTTGGGCAAGTGAAGATGAATAATACCCTGTCCTTTGGAGGGAATTAAAGCCATCAGTCC
Source organism: Ophioderma brevispina (assembly GCA_023653785.1). Taxonomy (NCBI): domain Eukaryota; kingdom Metazoa; phylum Echinodermata; class Ophiuroidea; order Amphilepidida; family Ophiodermatidae; genus Ophioderma; species Ophioderma brevispina. The sequence continues at coordinate 6,581 of JAMKCH010002169.1, read as the reverse complement.
CATGTAACAAGAGTCATACATTGTACATATGCATATTACAGTTTCTAAAAGGGTAGGGTGATTACCCTCGGCTTTCCCAATTCCTTTCCTGGTGAAAGGACCCGCCCCATGGTATAAGCTTCCGAGAGGCTTTCTTTGGGTTCTAAAAAGGTCCCCTCCATTCAGGTAAGTGTTTGACAGAGAGGGAGCAGGATTTCAAGGCCATAGCCCATTTTGTCCATGTGACAGGACACACATTGGTGTTCAAACTTATTTGCTTCGAGTGTTTTTTAATGTAATGTCCTCTTTCTTGCATAAAAATGTTCTTGGTATGAGACTGTTAACTATAGCTTGAACATGTGTTTACAAGTAGTTATAAATCAAGCAACAACCATTGAACCAAATGTCATTACGACTTTAACGACTCGCACAATGATTTGGGTAACCGCATTTGAAATACCACCCCTTTAAAGATCAGGTAAGGCGATGGAGACTTCCCTTGAATACCACCTCTGTAGAACATTTAGGAATGTTTTGGCAAGAAGTAATTAGGTTTAAATTAGAAAATAGCCCTTGGAATCACTTCACTCTCATTTTAAATCCTCAGTCATCCTTCACTAATTGAAGAAAAGGGGAAGTTAATTTAAAAAATGGAATAGCCATTGCAAAATGAACCTTACCCCATGTGAATCCATGGGTCCTTCAGGTCCCACAGCAAACCACTGCTCACACACAGATACAGAGAAAAACTTGACGACAAGAGTCCTGATGTAAAAATCATGTCTGACTAGGGTGCCATTGAGAAAACAGATGAGTTCTGGCATACCGGATCCTCCTGCAGATGGTCTAAGAAACTGAAAGAGATGGGAAGACCCATAGGTTAAACTGATCATCAGCACAGTTTTGTAACATGGGGAACTCTTAGGTGTTGCATGTTTCCAGTTCTGGTCAATAATTGTGTGCTCATGGAGCACCATTTTGAATAAATTTAACTCCCACTTGAAAATTTCTTCCCAACTATAGTAGAGCGTTAGCATAAAATCGTCTCATTTTTTGAAGAAAGCACTGAAACTTGTACATGATTTCTATAGCTCAAAGGTTAACGAAAAAACAAAAATAAGAACCCCAAATTACGACATCCCTGTGTGGCCGCCATTTGAATTACAAATGGCCGCCAAAATTCACAATTTGTTTGCACATATCTTTAATCTAAGCAGCAACTACCCCCAAATTTGAGGTGTCTATTCTAAACCTATGTTTTTGATACCACTGAACCTGTTGGTGATCTCAGAATTTTATTTGGTTGCCCATATTGAATTTCAAGATGGCCGCATGAAATTATTAAAATGGCTGTCAAATTTGCCATTTTTTTATAGCCATATTTTAAGTTCTGCAGCAGTTCTGATTAAAGTTCAGAGGTTCCTATATCTATGTTTTTGATACGCAGGAACTTCAGTGATCATAGTTGTTTCTTCATGGTGCTTCCATATTGGATTTCAAGATGGGCCAGCAAGATTTTTAATTCAAAAATATTGATTAAAATACAGATTTCTAGCAGTTATGTCGCGCTTTGGGCCCGAACAGAAAACCTCTATACCACATTATAAAACGTACACTACCTAGTCCATCTAGAAGGACCTCTTTCCCTGTGTTCATCCCCCTGTAACCTAGCCACCGAGCGCGAAGCGCCTCGCGCTGGGCTAGGTCCAGTGGGGGAACGAGGGTCATTCTAGATTGACTAACGCTAACGTGAAATAGGTCCACTGGCAGCGCGCACTAAATGTCTTACGATTGACAGCCAAACACGCGGTTGAATCGACAGGGGAATAGTCCTTAACCCAAATTGATTTTCCAAATGGCAAAGAATACAATTTCCCGAGACCTTGCAGGGGAAGAAAATTGTGGGTAAATCTTAAGGTCACGCAGGATAGGTGTTGATCGATAGCGTATCACCCTTTCACTTTGAGAGGGAAAATATACCGCGGTCTCGATAGCTACAGGGGAGACCTCCCATATGCGGAAGTGACGAGTATGTATAGGAGTTAAGACCACTTTTCTGCATTTGGTCACCCAAAAGACCCACTTTTTAAATTTCACCCAAAGACCCTATATTTGTGAAAAATTTAACACTGTCACCAAAGACCCCTATTTTGAGGAATTTTGAACATTTTCACCCAAAGACCCCATTGGGAAAATAGTGTAAACTGTCACTCGGAAAACCCCCATTTTGTGGCAATGGGCTCTTATTCCAAAAGGACCCCTCTTTTTCGTGGGTCACGATGCCCTGGGTTGGAAGTACGGTCTTACCACCACTACCAGACCATGGGGACCCCCCCCCCCCCCCCCGGGTAGCTACCCGTGACCTTACTTTCGCACAGTATCCACTGGTAGTCATGGTAGTCTCAGGCGGTGGAGAAGGGAAGGTAGGCTCTTAGATTAACCACGTCTTTCACCGAGAGACTTACCTAGGCTAAGCTCTTGATGTGCAACTTCTACCGGGCACACAGTGCTGCAGTAAGCAACAGCCCACCTACCTCGCGCTGGACAAATCCCTTGTGTTCTTAGAGGAAATTATGAACTAAAAACATGACGACAACCGCAAAAAGGAGTATGCAGTATTTGTGTTGTTAGATATGGGAGGCTTTCCCTGTAACACAAGACATTAGGGATTTAAGGGAGATGACCGAGGAGATGAAAACCTGTTTTGTCTCCGAAGCCTTTCAGTATGATTGATACCACTTGAGTGTGGGCACCAAGGTTTCTTTGACCCATCCCGCGGCTAATGCCTGGTCCTGGAGAAACCGGGTGTGAAGTGTGGAATAACAGGCAAGGTCTGGTTCTTTGTGAGAAAACTGGCGTGAGCGAGGATGGACGCGCCAATGTTTTGACCACTGAACATGACCAAAAGGCCATGTATTTTGACGAGCTTCCTATGCAGATCAAAGAAGACTGACTTCTCTAGGGCTCAGAGCTAAGACGCTACCAGACCTGGACCCTAGCGGTAGGTCCACTCGGAAGGAGTACCGTGGAAACAAACGGGGACGTGCCCAAACTTGCTATTCAGCGATTCGTGAGACTCGGGATATTAGGGAAACTGAGGTTGGCTCTAAAAACCCAGATGGAGCGCCCCAATCGCGGTGGGTCAACATCCCGACTGTTTGGGAACCAAAACCCTCGTGAAAGATTCTATTAGGAAATTCCCAACGTGCTCTACAGACGCAGACAGCGGACCGATCTCTCGATTGGCGCCCCATATATAGAACCGGCGGAGTCGCGAAAATCGTAAGATTCTTCGCCCTGCCTGACGCAAGGAGCGCAGAGTCTGGTCAGAAAGTCTCGCTGAATGTACAGGTCTCGAAGGTCAGAGCCGCGGATGGTATGTCCGGAAGAACGGGTCGGAGGACCGCTTACCAGATTCCCCCGTCCTAAGGGAGAAAAAACAGGTCACTGACTAGCCAGCTTTAGAAGCAGTGGGAACCACCCCCCCCCCCCCCCCCCCCCCCCCCCCATCCTCAGTCGATGGCCGCTACCAGCAGAAAAAGTCACTTGTACGAATGAGAAACATTCTCGAAGACTCTTGGTATCATCGCAACAGGGGATCTTGACTAACACGAGTAGTACGTCGGAAGCTGGTGATTAACGGCGGAGGCAAATAGGTCCACATGGAGACGCTGTAGCCCTAAAAATGCCCAGGCCAAGCTGGAAGGTGCCATTCCACTGACGACCCCTTTATCTCCGTTGATGCCTGGCACTTTGTGCCCTTAGGGAGAGGGTGTCCACTAGGATTTCTCCACCCCCATTACATGGGACGCTATCAGAGCAATGTCCGTTGCCTGCCACCACTCTAAGAGTCTCTTACAGAGAAGGGGATTCTTGTCGCTGTCATACCGTCAGGTTGTCGCATTGGACCAAAGATTCTTTCCTCTGGTCAGAGTTACGCAATGCTTCAGTGGCAGAAGATAGCCACAGCTCGAGTGGATTGTTTGATGGCAAGGTTGCATGAGAGAGCACCGAGTAACTATGTTCAGGGTCTCCATATGGAAGGGCGGGGTAAGAGAAACTTGTTACGTTTAAGGTTTAGGTGGGCATCCAACTGCCTGGAATTGTTTGTAGTTAAAAAAAGAGTGGAGTAGAAGACCTCCCGAATGTGCATCGAGAGGCATAATCACGGAATGTTAGGCCAAATAAGCAGTATTCTCCCGCCGAGCTTTTCACACTTGGTATTGTCTCTTGGAACTTAACGTAGATAAACCTCACCCCTAGGAATGGGGGTAGACAGGTCGTGGACTCTGGTAAAGAATCCTTGGGATACCACGTGCAGAACCAAAAGGTCCACGGTCAATGACTGACATGCCCTTGCAATTCCATGAGATGCACCGCCACCAACAGGGGGCAAGAGGCTGCCCTGGGTAGTCATAGGCGAAGCTGGCTGCCTTGAACCATCCAAACCCTTGGATTGACCCCAACACTGAGTCTTTGCCCTTACTCTCTGTCATTTATCACGGAGCTTTCCTGCCATTTACCGCCAGGGGTAACCTCCTGAATCTGAGGGGCCTGTAGCTCTGGTAGGTGGGGTAGAGGCTGCCGAGCGCCCTAAGTTACTGAGGAAGGCTACTTCTGTCCCTTCACTGCTTGCCCTGAGCGCTTGGGGCACGGTCGTAGTTGCCGAGGGGTACTGATCCACTCTTGCTCGTTGAGCTGGGGACGACCATTGACCTCTAAAAGGTCTTTCCCCGCGGCAGTGGCACCTGTAACATATACGAGATTCGTGAAATTTAGGGCTTTTGCGACAAGTTGACGTCTCGACTTCCCCGAATTGCCCATTTTGGCTGCCATCTTAAAAAAAATCAATGATGGAACCATTGGATAAAAATTATACGACCACCAAAGGGTTCCTTGTATCAAAAACATAGGTATAGGCAATTGAATCTTGCCTCTAGGGTGCTCCAAAAAGAATTATGGCTAAAAAAGGGTTATTTTGGCGGCCATTTTGGAATTCAAATGGCGGCCACCAGGGGGCTACTACTTTTGGTCTATTTTTTTTCCGGAACTCTGATGCTATAGAATCATGTACCAAGTTTCATGCTTTCTTTCTTCAAAAATTGAACGATCTGGCAGAAAATCCACCTTAACCAGCTCACTATAAAGTTTCCCTACTGAAAAAAAATTATTTCCAAAAGTTTCCCAATCGGATTAAATCCTCAATTTACTGGAGCTAACAAAGCTTGTTCCTTGCCCAATCCTATTCTCTGGAAGCCCATCAATTCCTGGTGTTTTGTAAAAGGGACCATAAGAAGATTTTCTGAGCAACAAATTTCACTGTAATGTGCAATTGATTGATTGTGGAACTCCTTACTGAGTGCAAGGTGTATCTGGCCACCCTCCTTAGCGGGACAGCACCGGATTAAAAGTGTTTAACTATGAGGCTGATTTGAAGGTTTAACTGGACAAACATAGAAATGGCCAGTGATACGCAGATCACCTAGTGTCAACTGACGTTAGATCCGCAAATTTTCATGCAACTTTAACATTTGCTCCCTCTCACAACTTGACCTCATAAGACCTTTTACCTTGGAAAGAAAATAGGACCTTTGTACCTCACCAACATATGCAGATTCCCTGGCTGTGAAAAAATCTCCAAATGTTCCTTGTGTCTCTTTTAGGAATTGCTACGTAATACATGTTTGGGCCTCTTTTTAAAACAACAAAACTGAACTATTACAAAAGCCAGTGTCTTCTCCCACAACCCCCTCACTGGTCTTTGGTTAGAGCCTCTATACGGTAACAAGTTAAGGCTTGAAAATAGCAGGAGCCTGGGGATCCCCCTTGTGTCTTGATCTCTTAGAATAGAGAATTGCTACAGTAATACTTTTTAGGCCTCTTTTATAAACATACTGAACTATTACAAAAGCCAGTGTCTCACAAAACTACGGACTTGAAGGTTCATAGCCCTCGCTGTTCTTGGTTGAGAGACTCAATAATATCATACGGTGAAAGTGCAGGCTTGAAATAAATCATGGGCGGGGATCCACCCTTTGTCTTGATCTTCTTCAATAGAGAATTGCTACAGTAATACTTGTTAGTCTCTTTTGTAAAACAGACTGAACTATTACAAATCCATGGGTCTTCTCCACAAAACCCTGCGGGAACTTGAAGGTTCATCCCTCGCTGGTCCTTTGGTTGAGAGACTCAATACGGTGAAAAGAGTGCAGGCTTGAAAATAAGCAGGAGCGGGGGATCCACCCTTTTCTTCAATACTATTTTATAACTTAGGCTCAGTTGGCTTTTGACCCTAAATGCAAGTGACCCTTGATCTTATTATCATTGGATCGTTTCCCGACATGTTGCAATGTAAGTCCAAGTTTGGTTACAACTGGACCTCAGCTTTTTTAAATTATGCCCAATTTTATATTTGCAAGCCCATTATTAACTTGAACCTCATTATGAACTTTGACCTTGGAATGTGACCGGGCCTCATCATAATTATGAAGGTTTCCCAAGGGACATCTATATGACCCAAGCTCTGCTGCATATGACTTCTTTTGAACGAGCCATCTCGATGTTTTCAGCCAATTTTAATCTTGACCTCATATGACCTTGAC